>JAOTOL010001285.1:0-165000 GCA_034440575.1 Imbricaverruca yamaguchii | reverse complement strand
CAACGTCAGCCTCGGCGCGGAGAGAATGGCAGCGGGAAGGCTGTGCTTCAGCTGCCCGACTCCGCACTTGTGCCGTTCCTGACGTTCGCCTTCGCGGACCATCGTCCGGCCGGGTGAAGCTGCGACGCCGGTATGGTCGGCGTGCGGGGGGGGGCGGTGGCGAGTGTGGTGCGACAGTGCGACAGTGCGGCCCGTCCAGACGGCACCCCGCTGGACATCAGTTGACAACAGTGCATCTCCAGCAGAGCCACACCAGTCGCCAGCAGTGCATCTCCAGCAGTGAGACACCAGTCGCCAGCAGTGCATCTTCACAGCCATCTCACCCAGCGGCCACACCAGTCGCAGCAGTGCGCATCTCCAGCAGTGCCACACCAGTCGCCAGCAGTGCATCTCCAGCAGTGCCACACCAGTCGACAGCAGTGCGCATCTTCAGCAGTGCCACACCAGTCGCCAGCAGTGCATCTTCAGCAGAGCCACACCAGTCGCCAGCAGTGCACCTTCAGCAGTGAGGCATCGGTCGGCAGCAGCAGTGCATCTTCAGCAGTGCACCAGTCGGACTGGTAGACCTGCGCCGATCAAGCCAATGGCGCACGTCTGTGGGTTCTGTTACAGCTGCGCCTGGTATTTTGTAGTTTCTGTTATGCCCCCGGGGTGCTGTTATACGCCCGGAGTGCTGTAGGTTCTGTTATAGTTACGCCCGCGGTACTGCAGGTTCTGTCACAGCTACCCCCGGGGTTTTGTAGGTTCTGTTGCAGCTTCGCCCGCGGTTTTGTAGGTTCTGCTATAGCTGCGCCCGGGGTTCTGCAGATTCTGTTACAGCTGCTCCCGGGGTACTGTAGATTCTGGTACAGCAGCGCCCGTGGTTCTGTAGTTTCTGGTACAGCGGCGCCCGTGGTTCTTCTGCAGGTCATGCCACAGTTGCGCCCGGGTTCTGTAGGTTCTGCCGCAGCTGTGCCCGGAGCTTCGTGTCCGGCCCGGCGCGCGGGACACCCGCCGCTGGGAGGACACCTCCAAGCGGAAGCGAAAGGTACCGGGGCCGACACGACTGCAACCGCCGGCGGACAGCATGCGACCGAGTCGGGCCTGTTGCCTCGCCAAACACTGCGGCGAGGTGTGCCCGCCGGCCACTGCCGGCCGCCTCTGTTTGGATGTGTGTCTGTGTGCTGCAGGTGTTGCTCAGGTAATTAACGCTGCCGCCACCGTCAGGACCCCAGTTGCAGGCTCGACGTCTCGCTGCACCGTCTCGCCTTTGCCGGCCCCGTTTGACCTCGCTGGCCCCACCTTTGTCGAGGGTGCCGTTTGACCTCGGCTGTTTTGCCCGTGTCCGGCTGAACCCGCTGCTGTCGTGTCGCGTTCAGTCGTCAAACCCTGCCTCGTGTGTTGGTGACCCTGGCTACCGGGGAGCGAGTGGTCCGGCGCGGTGTTGATGCCGTTTCCTGGTTGTACCTGTGCGGTCTCTGGTCCCGGTCTTGCCAGCTGCTTCACGATTTATTTATTTATTTGTTTATTTCGCGATGCATGCCGTCCACGTGCAGTGGCCATAATGGACAGTCTGGGTATAACTCACAGATATTTACAAAGAAAGGATGGATTTGTGGTCAATAGTGGGAGTAGATGCGCAACGAACATTCGGCTTCAAGGGCGTCGGTAGCTCGGTGGTTAGAGTGGTAAGATCATTCGTTGCAATCCCAGAACCTGCGGGATTACCACGTCCAACTACGATTAATCGCCGTGAAAGGTCCGCGACGCTGCATGGCCTTGCAGCCGAATGCGCTATCAAACAACGCATGGCTCTTCTTCTCGACGAGGGGGCGTCGGTAGCTCAGTGGTTAAGCTGAGCGTCTGGCAAGCCAGAGGTACGGGGTTCGATTCCCCGCGATGCCCGCCCTTCCTGCCAGGGTGAGAGGCAGGCGACGCCGTATGGCCTCAGCTGCTGAGGGCGTCGTAAAGCCACAATCCAATCCAATCTTCTCGATGAGGGGTCGCGGTAGCTCGGTTGGTTTAGCGTCGGACTCTTCATCGCAGGATCGTGTGTTCGAATCTGACAACCGACGGCAGTTACCTAGTCCACCCGCGACCAATCGGCGTGAGAGGTCGGCGACGCTATATAGCCGAGCGGTTGAATGCGTCGTAAAAGAACCCAAGGTTCTTCTTCTTCTCGACGTCCAGTGCCACAAAGCACAGGTCGCATACACAGGCGACCGCCTGCGAACGGCACCGCCAGCTGCCGCCGACCCTGCACGAGAGCGCCTCTGCAGCGCGCGGCGACGTTGCAGGCATTGTTGCCGGTCTGCAGCGCACTACGGAGACGTCCGAGCCGTGTTTTTACGACCCCCCCCGCCCCCACCGGGCTGCGCACTCGCGGACTGGACTCGCCATGAGGAGTGCCAGTCATAATGTAATGCCCGTGGATCACGGGCGGTTAGAGAACGCGATGAGTGCCGTATAAATGGCGGCTGTGCGGCGGCTAACTGCTGGCGCGATGGCACTTATTCAAACAAGATGCTCGGATCGGGGCGGTGCGCTGTTGTCGGGGGGGGGTGCGACTTGCACGCGTGGGCCGGTGAGATGCTGTTGCACGCGCACGCCGGCCGGACGTCCTGGATGCGTCCAGGGCTTCCTGGACTCGCTTCCAGGACTTCCAGGACTCGCTTCCAGGACTTCCGGTGTGGGAGTGTTCCGAAGCGCTCCACGATGGAGGTGCAGGCGTTCCGCCTTCCCAGACTCAGACTTGGACATACATTCCAGCCATCTACAATCGACTTGTGGCTATTGCGCCTTCACGCCAGTGGTGCAAAAAGAAGACAGCGGTAATGACATACATACGCGCAGCACCTTGATAAAATTTTAGTGGAGCAGTGCACAGGTGAATGATCAATTCTGGTCGAAGCGCCCTAAAGCCCGGAGTAGTGTGCAGGGTAGTTCTGACGGTGGAACGAAAGCGTTCGCCGATCCGACGAGATGGAACGGAAGCGTTCCGTCGTCCCATAAGCGTTCTACCGTTCCACAGTTGGTTGGTTATTGGTTCTTTACGACACATCGACCGTTGAGTCATCCAGCGTCGCCAATCTCTCACGCCGATTGGTCGCGGGCGAAGAGTAGCGACAGGTGAGACTCGAACCCACAACCTTTCGATTGTGAGACGAGCAACTTACCCCTAGTCTACTCGTCCCCTACCGTTCCACAGAAGGCGCACTGCCGTTCCACGACGAGGCGGACAAGCGAGACAAGCTCTAGACGATGCGTCCGATTGCGACGTTTGGCGCGTGGCGTGTAGCGCACCCTTGATGTGAATCCGTGTCGGAGGATTTCGATGCTGATCATTGAGATTGCTCAGTTTCACCATGAGATGATCACTGGTCTGCGAGAGCATCGTCGCGATGACACTCGCACCTTCCGATGCGATCAGTATGATGTGATATCGTAATCATCCTGATGGTATGATCAGGATGTTCATACCCTCCTTCCAAAATATGATCAAGATGACGTGATATCGGATTAATTTGTGGACATCGAGACGGGTAGGTCTTCGCTCAGAAGTGGGCTTGGGCTTAAGGGCGCATGGACTACTAAGGTCATTTTGCGCTCAGAAGTGGCTGTACTTTTTATTTTATAGCATGACCGTGCGGATCTGTGGTTTTCCTTCTTAAGCCTGCAGAACAGGAGCGTGTGGAGTTGGCTCTCGGTTCACAACGGACATACCATCTGCATGCTTTCTTCACCACTTCTCCGTGCCTCGTCATGATGGACGCTCAGTAATCCGATTTGGTTGACGTACCATAAAACCTAAATAGCCAAGCCGTCAGCTAAGCCTCCATGCTGTCTGCATGTCGTCTTTCATGCCTGGATGACTCCATTATGGACGGAGCCTTAAGTACTTCTGTACATGCACGTGCATCTCCAACAGCGGATATCCCGAGTTATATTTTTACTGGATCATTGTGCCTGATGTCATTGAAATTAAGTATCACGCTTAAGTCATAGCAGGCTTCTATAAAGTAGGTGACTTCGAAATGCTAATTGACACATACTCCAGGAAATTTCCAAATGCGCCAACAACCAACACACCAATCTCAACCCCACCCCCCCCCCCACCCCCACCCCCACCCATCGTGCTTGCTTCAGAAAAATGTGCTATTGCTAGCTATATCTGGCGCTGTTGCGCCTCCCGAAAGCGAAACCGCAGTTCCCGCTCATATCCGCCATGCGGCCGTCTCGCCGTCCTCACGTCTCGTGCTTCCACTGATAGCCATGGCATCGCCGTTCCGTGCGGAGGGAAGCTTAATATCGAAGTCGTTCGGAGGGTGTCCTCGTTCCCACGTTATCGCCAATCAGCTACGATTCTGGCCGGCGTGCACGGAGATGGTTAGTGGTGATTGGGACAGCCGCCGGCACGCATAGCGGCCTGCAGCTCCTGGTGGGGTCGCGGTAGCAGGTGCTGCGGTAGCTCAGCTCGTAGAGCGTTGGACTCTTCGCAAGATTGCGGGCATTTACCGAGTCCGCCCGTGGCCAATCGGCGTGAGAGGTTGGCGACGCTGTATGACCTAGCGGTTGAACGAGTCGTAAAAGAACCCGAGGTTCTTCTTCGGGGTCGCGGTAGCTCAGTCGGTAGGGCGTCAGGCTCTTGGTCGTAATGCCGTGGGTTCGAATGCGCGGTCGGCGGGATTGCCGAGTTCGCCCGCGACTAATCGGCGTGAGAGGTGAGCGATGCCATGACCGAGCAGTTGAACAGCGTCGTAAAAGAAGCCAAGGTTCTTCCTGTGCACCTCATGCTCCCTGTTGCAGCTGTACTGGTGTTGCAAAAACCAATACTTATTTTCACTTCCAGCACGAGAAGTTCTACGCCCGGAACATTCAATCATCTATTGTGCCACTTATTTTATTTATGTTCCTATTTTGCACTTGTCATTGAAAGCGGTTTTATCGAACTTGATTATTATCACCAATTGTGGATATACATAGCGTTTCTTAGTATATGTGCTATGTATACAAGCATGACAGGATTAATTCGTGCTTATCGCGCCGCTACCAGGATGCCTCCTGTCGCTGTAATCTCTATGAGACTGTGAGATGATCTCTGTCCGATTCCCGTTATTCCATCTTGTTTTTATTGTTTCATCCGTGCTTGGAGGTAAAACTAGTCCATTTCGGTGCCCAGTTTTGATGACGTTGATGTTTATTTTGTGAATATCAGTTTGAGTGATTGATTGATTGATTGATTATTTGGGCTTAAGGGCGGAGCATCGACTACGAAGGTCATTTTGCGCCCATCAGTTTGAGTGAATTGAGGTAGAAGTGTTTTGAACAATTATCAGCTGCAAGAAGCCCTTACAGTTATACCTAGTGATTCAGATCATATGTACGTGTCTTGCATAGCCCATGCACTCATTAGTGAAGCATCACAAACTTCAGTATGCATGATTTTCAACTCGGAGATGGAGGGGCTGTGATGGAGTGTGATGGATTGTGAGAGGAATGTGATGGATTGTGATGGATTGTGATCGGAGTGTGTTGAGAGTGTGGTATCAAAACCACATTCCTCCCTTGTCTACGTGCTATGGAATGGATTATGAAGGTGTACTGAAGCTGATGGAGGAGGGTAGTGATGCACAATGTCGGAGAAGGTTTAGCTCAGCACCTTTCCATTTTAAATCTCAGATGAACGCAATATGTCTGGGATGGACGCAGAATAGCCCAAGTCGTAGGGGACGAGTCGCCTAGGGGTCAGGTTGCTCGTCTCACAATCGAAAGGTTGTGAGTTCGAGTGGCACCTGTCGCTACTCTTCGCCCGCGACCAATCGGCGTGAGAGATTGGCGACGCTTCATGACTCAACGGTCGATGTGTCGTAAAAACCAATAACCAACCAACTAGCCCAAGTCGTAGACGCGGAATAAATCAACAATCCGCCGCCACCACGATATTTAGTGGAAATACAATTTGGGATGGGTCAATGTCCGATAACCAAAGGTTAGTTAGTTATTTGGGATTCAGGGCGTATCGACTACAATGGGCACGCAGGGCCAAAAAAAAATGTCCAAGGGAATCATATTTAGAACAGCATCCCGATAGCTTAGCAGCTGTGCCACCAGCACCTATTGAATAATTTAATATAATAGTAAAGTAATTGAATTGAATTGGTGAAATAAGTCTCACCTGTCGCTACTCTTCGCCCGCGACCAATCGGCTTGAGATATTGGCGGTGCTACATGACTCAACGCTCGATGTGTCGTAAAGCCAATAACCAACCAATTGATCAAATCATAAAATAATGTAATTAATACGATAATTGACGACACAAGCACCAACACACTAGCGCCGGCATCGCCGCAGCTCGTGTCCGCCATCCCGTACGTTCTCCTGTCCGTTGTCGGCGGCGTCTGTTTGCACGCGGCGCAAATATTTTGAGCCGCGGCGCGCGCCGCCGTCTAGCGTTGTTTATGCGGCGGCGGCGGCGCGTCGTCGCCGCTGCCGGCGCACCTGGGCGGTCAGCTGGCGTGCCTGGGCAGTCAGCTGGCGCGCCCGGGCAGTCAGCTGGCGCGGCGGCAGGAAATTCCCGGCCGGCCGCCGTGCTCGTCGTCACCTGGTTGAGGAGGCCGACCCGGCGCAGCCGTAATTACCCCCCTCCTGCTCGCCGACCCCCACCCATCCGCGATGTCCGACCGTAATCTCGGCCGGGCGCGGGCCCGTATCATAGAATATCGGCCGGGCGCGGGCCCGTATCATAGAATATCGGCCGGGCCCGGGCCGGTCTCTCAGTGCCTGGTCCGGGCCCGTGTTCATCTCATAGTTCCTCGGCCGGGCCTGTGTCGATCTCATAGTGTCCGGGCCGGGCCCAGGCCCATCTCATAGTATCTCGGCCGTCCCCGGGTCGATGTTATATTTTCGGCAGGGCCCGGCCAATCTCATAATATATCGGTCGGTCCCGGGCCGATGTCATATTCTCGGCCTTGCCCGGCCCGATCTCATAATATCTCGGTCGGGCCCGTAATCATATTTCGATGAATATCTTAGTTATGGGCACAATTGACCATAGTTGTCGACGCGCCCCAAAGCCCGAATAACAACGACCCATCTCATATTGCCGTGGCCGGGCCCGTGCCCATCTCATAGTGTCCCGGCCGCGCCCGGGCCCGTGACCGTGATCTGGTCCGGGACCGGGCACATCTCATAGTTCTTCGGTCGGCCCCGGGCCCACCCCACGGTGTGTCGGCCGGCTCGGGCCCATGGCCGTGATCTCGTCCGAGACCAGGCCCACCTCGTGTTAGATTCGAGTTGCGGTGTCGTCCGGGCATCTGGGCAGGGGTGTACTATTACGTTCGTACTCGTACGTACTGCGTTCTACTACGGAGGGCGAAGGAAGCAGGAGCGTGCTTTTAGCGTAGTCAATTGCGGGATTTGTTTGTCGGAAAGTCCCTACACCGCACTCGCACCCTTGTTCTGTTGTCTGACCTGCTCTGGACGTGCCCATTTGGTGGAATTTTAGGTCGCGATCGGTCATCGGGGCGGACAATTTTCAAAGTCGGACGATTTGTTGCTAGGTATACCAATACTTTAATATCTGACGGTTTATATGTAGCTATCCAAACCTGTCCCATGCCTATCCATGATTACGATAACGCTGCAACCGTGACGTGATTGATTGGTTATTTGGGCTTAAGGGCGCGCCGACTACGCCGGGTAACCTTGGCGTGAGCAATGTGGTAAGCCACACTAGTTTACGATATGCTGACTACACACATTTCATGCCAAATTACCTCCCTGTCTGGCTCGTTTTCCGCTACACTGTTGTGTATTGGGGACGAGCAGTCTATGGGTAGGTTTCCCGTCTCGCAATCGAAAGGTTGTGGGTTCGAGTCTCGCCTGTCGCTACTCTTTGTCCGTGATCAATCGGCGTGAGCGATTGGCGACGATGCATGACTCAACGGTCGACGTGTTGTACAATCAATAACTAACCAACCAATCAATCCACCAACTAATCAACCAATCAACCAACCAATCAACCAACCAACCAATCAATCCACCAACTATGGGCGCTGTATGACCGAAGCAGTCGATGCGCCCCTAAGCCCAAATAACCAACCAATCCGCCAACTAATCAACCAACCAACCAACCAACCAACCAACCGACCTGCTGTGCATCTTTACGATGCATACACGTAACGGCGTTTCTACGTTGCGTGCGCGTTTCCACGGCGCGACCGCTATGAGACTGGCCGGCGTGGCGGCGCGGATAATCGGACTGCCGGTGATTCAGGTGCGCGCCGGACGGCCGCCGCGCCGGCTAAAACAAAGAGAGATGACCGGCCGGCAACCGGGTGACCGCCGGGCCCTGACCGCCGGTGGTTTATGACGCGCGGGCGACGCGGAGTAAATGAGGTGCCGCAGTCGGGCTGTGCCGCCTGGCGTAATGAGGGCCGCCTGGGCGTCGTGGGGACGCCGCGCCAGCGGTGAGGAGTCCTTTGTGGGCTCTGAGGTGAGGAGCCCTTGTGGCCTCCGCCGCGCCAGAGGTGAGGAGCCCTTTGTGGCCTCCGCCGCGCCAGAGGTGAGGAGCCCTTGGGCCTGCAATGACTCGAGGTGAGGAGCCCTCGTGGGCTCTAAGGTGAGGGCCCTTGCCACCAGGTGAGAGACCCCTTGTGGCCTCCGCCGCCCCAGAAGGTGAGGGGCCCTTGTGGCCTCCACCGCGCTGGAGGTGAGGAGCCCTCGTGGGCTCTGAAGGTGAGGAGCCCTGGCGGCCTCCGAGGTGAAGAGCCCTTGTGGTCTTCGCCGCCCCAAAGGTGAGGAGTCCTTGCGGCCTCCGAGGTGGAGGTGAAGAGCCCTTGTGGTCTTCGCCGCCCCAAGGGTGAGGAGTCCTTGCGGCCTCCGAGTTGAGGAGCCCTTGTGGGTTCCGCCGCGCCAAAGAGTTGAGGAACCCTCTTGGCCTCCGAGTTGAGGAGCCCCCTTGTGGGTTCCGCCGCGCCAAAGAGTTGGGGAACCCTCGAGTGAGCCTAGACGTGACGAGTCAATGTGACCTCCGCCACGCTGTATAACCAGTGCTGTTGATGCGCCTGAAAATAACAACAAACCCTTGTGATCCCGGCCCCGCCCGACAAGTAAGGAGCGCATGTGATTTCCGCTCGTCTGGTGGACATTCGCCGCGTTGAGTCTGGCGTGATCGGCCGCGCTGGATAGTGGCCTGCGTGCAGTCTGGTTTGCACGCACTCCGGACGGGGGACGGGTAGTCTAGGGGTAAGTTGCTCGTCTCACAATCAAAAGGTTGTGGGTTCGAGTCTCACCTGTCGCCACTCTTCGCCCGCGACCAACCGGCGTGAGAGATTGGCGACGATGCGTGACTCAACGGTCGACGTGTCGTAAAACCAATAGTCGATCAACCGACCAGTCTGGACCGCATTCTGTACCAGACTAGTTACGCCGAACACTGTGTAATTGGTACAGGGCCTCCACTCGCCACCAGGTGATCCGGATACGTCCTAAAACAGGCCTCCCCTCCCGACAGCCCATCGAAAATCGACACCCCAACGGGGACGCGGTTCCGTCAGACCCAGTTTCCATCGCGGGTCGCCGTCCCCGCCGTTCTGGATGCGCTCGTAAACTTCAGACCCAACTGCTTCTCGGCTAATCGTTTGCGCTGATTATTTGCGGTCCGCGCCCGCCGAGATCACAGTCGTGACCGCGGGCGGCAATTTTGCGACGGCCGCGAGCTTTCCGGCTGCGCCCGCCGGCGATTTGCGGGCCGTAAAGACGGAGCGAGGTCGGAGGAGACGGCGGCGGCCGGCGTGCTCTGGACGTGCGCTGCCGGTGGCCCGGCACGGACGTGCCGATGTCACGTGTGCGCCGCGCGCACTTCCGGCGTGAGGCCGAGGTCACCGGTCTGGTGTCAGAGCGCGGCGAGGCAGCGGTGTGGTTGGTCTAGACGTGCCGGCATCGATTGGATTTCACAGGGATGCAATATGCGGTTAAGTGGACTTTGTATTTGCGTGTGTACGTTGCATATGGTGCCCATCTTGCATAGACAATAGAATAACAATTGTCGGTCGGTCGGTCGGTTATTGGTTTTACGACACATCGACCGTTGAGTCATGTAGCGTCGCCAATCTCTCACGCCGATTGGTCGCAGGCGAATAGTAGCGACAGGTGAGACTCCAACCCACAACCTTTCGATTGTGAGACGAGCAACTTACCCCTAGGCTACTCGTCCCCGAGCAACAATTGTCGAACCTCCATTCTGGTTCAGTTACAACCTTGACGTACTTCGCCCGAACGTTCGAAATATTTGTGATGAGAATTTACAAAGTTGCGCCCCTCCCCCTTCCTTCCTTCTAATGCTATGGTGTCCCAGCTAATTCATGCGTTACTTTCCTACAATGATTTCCATCCAACACTTGTCGTGGACGAGATGCTGTTTATGCCGGGTGTCTACGCCTTCCATGTAAATGGAGAACCAACTTCAGTCAGAGAACACAAAAGAACTTGCAGGAGTCGAAGTTTAATTAAAAAGTTAGAAGCTGAATTAAAACGTCGTCCATTATAATCAGCGGCACTTTGCTGTGCAATCTCTCGACAAGTTACAGTGCAGCGTTTTGCTTTCACGAAGATGAGAAGATTAGAACGGTTGTAGTAATGTCACGTTGAAAGATTGTATCGTTCTTGACCACATTGCACTGCATCACCGTATCGTAAAATACTCGCGGTTATTAGTATCTATTTTAAAATAATTCGTCCTTAATGCAGGACGTTCCTCCTTGCAACAGCGGATTGCTTTCGGTTGTCGCGAAGTGCATGCCTTCATGGAAGAGCATGGCAAGGTGCTGGGAAGGTCATCAGGCATTTTGGCATTTCATTGACCGATTAATATCATTTGACTTAATTCGGCTTCAGCTCGCCTTACGATTAGGACACACTGGTGCTGTGTTATTTCACTAGCCATTAGATGCTACCCATGCTTCCCAGTTATATTTTATCCTCTTCATATAGTCTGGCTATCACTTTCTCATCAAATATCAGCTGCTCCGAAGCTAACAACTGAGCATGACAAACATTTAGAAAATGTGAGTATATCCGGTAACGTGGACCAGAATTAAAGGCGCAAACGTGAATGTTGTTGTTTGAAACATAGATAACTCTTCAGTCCGTGTCTCTGTTAAAATGCGGGTTGTCGGTGCCTCACCTCGACTAACCATCTCTGGGGTGCGAAGTTCCATGGTCCAAACCATCCATTTCCTCTGCGGACCGCCGATACGACACACGAACTTTACCGCCACAGGGGTGTAGGAGGTGTCCCAACCCACGGTCACCTGACCAGTTGAGCAACGTGTCTTTTGTGGGGAAGCTGGTGAAAAGAGGGTTCGCCTGCCCCGGGCAAATCCCCCGGCGGCGCCCCATGCTCGCGCCCATCCGGGGCGTGAGCATGTGAAGGCGGTGGCAGATCTCCGCAGAAGGAGAGCCCAGTCATGAGGTCCGCGTGCTTGGCGGCGATTAATCGAGCCACGGCACGCGAGCCACGAGCCACGGCCTTTCCTGTGTTGCTGTCGCTGCCAGCGGCGTGGCCACGCCGCCGGCGGTGGCGGTGCGAGCGCTCGGAACATGCGGCTTACAATATTGTGGCGGGCGTGGGGGTCTGAGCTGGGCACTGCGAGCAGCTCTTTCCGATGGGTCTTGGTTGCATCAGCATTGCGGTCGCAGAGCTTTGCAGCATTCTCAATTATCATTTGCTGCCACGAATTATAGGGCATTTTCGTTGCTCTTTATTGCACCGGAAACGCGCCATAAAACTACTGTACTTTGCAATAGTTTTATGTACCATAAACGCACGTTATGCACCATAAAACACAGTATAATAACTGTTCAAAAGTGTAGGCTCAGCGATGCAAGCAAGATCATTCTTCAGACATGGAGCCATCAATGGCGTTACTGACGTTTTTACCTGTTTGAGAGGATTCCAGGACAGTCTTTTCACTGATATTTAACGGCAGGATGTGTCTGGCAAGAAAACAAGAGCGGGAAGTGGAACAATCTGTATTGTCGTTAGCCTGCCTTGGGTTTCTTCTCACACAAGCATTTGACATAATCGGGCCGCTCCGATAAAGGGCACTCCCACCTACCTAGGTAATGGCCAAAGAACACACTGTCATGAGGTGGTCTAAGGGTGGTCTAAGTCTAACATGAGGGGAGAAGTACAGTGAGGCAGTAAATTTAGATCACTGTCGAACAATTTGTGCAGAAAAGTTTTGGAATCGGGTGTGCCAAAATTCTTCGGAAATCGAAACTGATTGTATTTTTCGCAAGAGACATTGTTTAATGCAAGATCGCAACAATTGTATGTCAAACGTATCACCCTTATCTCCGGAAGACGCTGGTAAAGATTCGTGGAACGTCTAGCTTGACCAAAAATAGCTGAAATGCCGGATTTGTGGGCAATTCACACCATACGAGTCCAGGAGGATCCTCTTGGAAGCGAGGAAAGATGCACCAACGAACGACGGTGGGAGTTTGCGGTTGAATGTGCCGGTTGGTTGCAGGCGCGCACCCAGGATTTTTCGATGGGGGGCGGACCGAAAGGGCACTTGGCCGGCTCCAAAAGGGCACTTGCGGCCCGGGGCGCACTGGAAGGTCTGTTCACCGGGGAGGGGGTGGGGCGTAAAAAAAAATGATTGGCCAAAAGGACAGTTTTGGGCCCAAAGGGCACCTTTGCACAGGTGGGGCACATAAGGCAGGTGATTTTGGGCTAAATTTGGGACATTCCGGCCAAGAGGGCACTTTTAGGTAAAAGGGCACTTTTTGCCAAAAGGGCACTTTGATCTCATGCCCACCCCTGCGCCTATGGTTGGTCGGAAACGGTCAGGACACGCAGCTGTTGGCACAGTGTGAAGTGGCGGTGCCCGCGGCAACTGAAGCCGCTCCTCGCCACTGGCGGATCCGACGTTGCCGGAGAGGAGCGCGAGGAGAAAGTAGTCTAGGGGTCTAGGTTACATTGAAGACGTTCTCAATAGAATAAAAAGTTCGGTGTAAAATTATCCGGTGGACTGCCGGAGTAAAAGAGCCGAATCGCTTGCTTCTGCACCTTCGAGATGGAACGCTGTGCTTCGATCTTGTTTTCGGGGACGAGTAGTCTAGGGGTAAGTTGTCCGTCTCACAATCGAAAGGTAGTGGGTTCGAGTCTCACCTGTCGCTACTCTTCGCCCGCAACCAGTCGGCATGAGAGGTTGGCGACGCTGCATGACTCGACGGTCGACGTGTCGTAAAACCAATGGCTACCGCCAACCACCACCGGCGAGGGGCGCCTGTGCGAATTCTCCGCACATGGGTCGCGTTGATACCGTATCGGCGTTGATACCCGTCAGATAACCGCCTCCTGCTTCAACAGCGCGTTCACCTCGTCAGCGGCGGCACACAGCGCACGGATGCCGGCCACGGGCGTCACGTGCGTCCTGCCTTCGCACGTTCCCAGGGGCCGCGGTAGCTCGGTTGGTAGAGCGTCGAACTCTTGATCGGAATATCGTGGGTTCGAATCTCACAACCGGCGGGATTTACCGAGTCCACCCGAGAGCAATCGGCGTGAGAGGTTGGCGACGCTGTATGGCCTAGTGGTTGAAGGCGTCGTAAAGAAACCCAAGGTTCTTCTTCTTCACACCTTCCCCGCTTGCCAACCTCCTCTACACATTCAACACATACACACGAGTATTTATGCGCCAGGCGTGGTGAAGGTGGCGGTACAGGGTTTGCACAGCCAGGCTCCCAGACTGGACCACCGACTGTGACCTGGATCTTCGGATATCCTTCAGCTTCTCATAATGTGGCCAGATCCGATGCTGGTCATGTTACCCAGCATATGAATGCTATTGTTTCCGGTATTGGCTGCTATCCATTTATGCGGCCGAAAATTTCCGCGCCGGAGAGTGCCACATTAATCCCGTGTCTTTGGGCGCCGCATAACCGATGCAGTCGATGCGCCTCTAAACTCCAATAACAACAATTCCGTGTCTTCCTGTGTTCAGATAAATCAGATCGGCAGCAGGAATGCCAGGGCGACAAAGTGCAAGGATGTTCCTCGGAATGTGAGCATAAACACGCGGCGGTAACACTATACTGCGAAAACAAATCATCAGAAATCCCGACGGTAAGTGCCTGAGTACGGAGTACATCACTCGCTTCTACCAATGATAATCTAGATAAGAGTGTTACGCTTTCGATGTGAATGTTGTGCGTGTGTCGCATGTGCGGAGCGCGAGCCGTGGTTTATGTGACCATAGACCATAGACACCATAGACCATAGACCATAGACCATAGACCATAGACCATAGACCATAGACCATAGCACCATAGACATCCACTGACGCGCGACCCATTCCCGACTGCTCGCCCCGACAGAGCCGGGACGAGCAGCCTAGGGGTAAGTTGCTCGTCTCACAATCGAAAGGATGCGAGTTCGAGTCTCACCTGTCGCTACTCTTCGCCCGCGACCAATCGGCGTGAGAGATTGGCGACGCTACGTGACTCAACGGTCGATGTGTCGTAAAAACCAATAACCAACCAACCCCGACATAACCAGTCCAGTGAGAACAAGGCTCTGGTCAACAGTGTGTCTAGCTAGGCCGTGTTTAGCGAATGCAGAGAGACCGAGATCGTACAGTGCGTCGATAACAGACTGAGAGGACTGAGTGCACCACCACAATTCACGTGTCCGACGGGCTAAAGCCCTAAAGCGCCCTGAAGCCCAAATAACTAGCGTGTCAGACGGAAATCGTGGCATTCTATGTCGGTGTGGAGGAAACAGAGGTGTATTGATTTGTTGTCCGGTCTTTCATGGACAGCAATGAGCAACGTGTAAATAAAATATTTAGATCGGGTGGGCTGAGCGGCTGTAAAAATATGCTTCGCGCACGACTGAAAAGTGACAACATCAAATTTCCTCGGTCTGGGTGCTGCATGACCTCTGCAGTCGATGCGCCCTAAAACTCCAACAACCAACCAACCAAATTTCCTCAGTCGCTGAAAGTTTACTGGTTGTTCTGCTCAGCTCTACCGCGTCACCGAAAATCCGTCAACATTCCTCGGCGCGCGCACTTCCGCCGCAGCACACAGTCGACTCGGCGCGGGGCGCTGACGTCACAGCGCTTGACTACCGGTCGGCTCTGAGAGGACTTTTTCGGCCGTGTGTACCGGCGCGACTCCATGTTTCCAATTAGTGCTGTCGGCGCGGCGTGCAGGGGGTGCGCCCTGAATGGAGCCGCACGGCCAGAAGTGGTAGATTACGCGGTGTGGACGTGGACGTGAATGGGCTCGTGAATGGGCTCGACGACAAGCGGCGTCGGCGGCGACTCGCGGCGATGTGGGGGCTCGGCGGGAAATTGGCGCGCCCGAAGCCGGGTTTGGCGCGCTGGCGGGGTTCTGCGTTCCGGTGGCTCCGTTGGGTGCGGTCTCGTATGCCGCAGACGTCTCTGATGGGCCGCGGGAACGAAGAGACCGACTGCGGCAGCGGCGTCTATGTCGAGCAGCTGGCGCGGCAAAACAGAATCGCATTGTACAAACGAGCGGATATGCATGCATGCAGATGTGTACTACATGGAACGTGATGGCATATCTGGATGGTGGCCAGTACCACAGGCTCCAGACAGGCTTCGTTCATCACCCGCTACCGGAAAATGAAGCAGAGGCCCAGGGCGAGCCGTCGGTGTACGGGCTCATCCTTGGATGTGCAGGTGAATGCTGAAGTTGAAGCTTGGACAAACTAGAAGGAAGGAAATCCATTGCCATTGTTGTTAGTTTTTTAAATGTAGTTAATTCCGTACCGAGAAGTTAGACGTAGATTTGAACCACAAATTTGTGGCGTTATCAATCCATTATAATAATATCGGCTACAAATCCCACAAGATGTATCATGGGCGCAAAATGACCAAGGCAGTCGACGCGCCCTAAAGCTCAAATCCACCACCACCACAAGACATCTCAATTGAAGGCCTTCGTTTTGACATGGACAATCAATCAGATTGTGAAATTAGCACTTCATGACGGAACTTTGAGTCTGCCAACGGTTCGCTTACACCTACCCTGCAGAAAATACCTGTTGCCCATAGAGTCATCTTGACTTCTGTTGGCCATTCCCGCACAAGTCAGCAAGTGGACCGCTGAACCACCGATCACGCATTCTTCCCGCCACGGCCCCGCTACCCGCCACCTTCCGTCACGCCGCGATCCCGGCTCCCGTCACGATCATCGTTCGCGCCACGGTCCCAGCTCCCGCCACGGTCCTCGTTCCCGCCACGGTCCTCGTTCCCGCCGTGTTCCCGCCACGGTCGGTGTTCACGCCATGGTCTGTGTTCCCGCCACGGTTGGTGTTCCCGCCACGGTCGGTGTTCCCGCCATGGTATGTTTTCCCGCCATGGTCTGTGTTCCCGCCACGGTCTGTTTTCCCACCACGGTCGGTGTTCCCGCCACAGTCGGTGTTCCCGCCACGGTCCAGTTTTCCGCCACGGTCGGTGCTCCCGCCACGGTCTGTGTTCCCGCCACGGTCCCAGCTCCCGCCACGGTCCCCGTTCCCGCCACGGTCGCAGTTCCCGCCACAGCGCCGACTCAGCGCCGGCGCGCACGCAGCCGGCGCGCACGAGCCGACGCTGAATGGCGCGAGCGGCGCCGTCGGCCAGAAATGGCGCGAGTCGGACGCGCGCTGCCGCCATTGACCGGGGGCCGACGCGGCCACATTACGAGCCGCGCGGCCGCCGGCTCGTCTCGGCCACCACCGGACCGACCCGACGCCTGGCACGTCGTCCATTGGCGCCTGCGACCGTGACGCAGTGCCATGGGCGCACTCAGGCGGTCACGTGCTCCTGGTGCTCGTCGGCGAGCGACGGTCTGGTCGTGGTCGCGTTCGCTCGTTTTGATGGCGACGCCGTGTGTGTGTGTGTGCGTGCGAAGTGTGCGTGCGGGTGAAGTGCAGCGTGTGTGTGGCGTTGTTCGCCGGAAGGGTTTTTCTTCATCTGGGTCATCTGGTGCGCGCTGCGTTCGCTTCTGTCGTCTGACTGCGCCTCTGACGGCGTCGCACCCATCCGGCCGCCGTTAGCCTAATGGATGGCGGGTGGCGTTTTTGGCGCGATAAAAACCGGCGCCGTGGATGGTCGTGATACGGGACAAGGTGGCCGGGAGAAAAAACGTCGGCGGCGGCGTCGGGCGCCTAATAAATTGCGCCCTAGCCGTGATGAGCTCATGTTTCCCGACCCGGTAAATTGCGGGACAACCGGGCGAACGAAAAAGCGCGCGCTCGGAATTCAATCGGCGTCCATGACCGGGCGTTTTCCGATGACACGCGGAGCTTTTTCGTCCCGAAAGCCGACGGCTTTCGCCTGGCGGCGTTTGTCGTTCGCTACCGGCCCATCAGCCTGTCCCCGGGGCGTAATTATCCTGCTGCCGAGGTGTGCAGTTTTGTACAATGGAGTGATGATTATATGCTCCACCACTGTTGACTGGGCTGCTTGCGCTAGGCTGGTTCGCGCCGACCACAAAGTGTCATAATTACAGGACTGCCGCGGGGTAATTGAGCGTGTATTGTTCGCCGATATCGAGGAATTCTGTCGTTCTGCTTTCTCCGATAATGCGCGTATGACTGCACGAACGTGACAAAAAGGTGCATTTAGTCGTGTTTTGATCAGCGCTCTGAACTGAAAGTCTCCTTTCATTGCTGAATTTCGTCCTATAAATGCCGGTCCTCCTCTAGCTCCGTACAACTTCCGGCCCCACCCCATCCCCACCACCACCACAACCCGTCGCATTCCGCGATGACCACTGCACGCATTCGGACTGCTTCCGTTTTGCGCAGGCGCTGCCCTTCTGTGCGCCGTGGTTGGTTATTGGAGTTTAGGGGCGCATCGACTGCATCGGTCATGCAGCCCCCATCCTGTGCGTCGTACCGCCTGCTTCATTTCAACCACAGCGCGCACAACCGCACTGCCAACCGCCACGTGAAGATCCGATTTCGCACATTGGCGCACGCACACACGCATACACATTCACATACATGTACACATACACATGCACGCATTCACACACGCTCACAAACACATGCGCACGCGCACGCAGGGGACGAGTAGTCTCGAGGTGAGTTGCCAATCTCGCAATCGAAAGGTTCAAGGTTCGAGTCTCACCTGTCGCTGCTCTTCGCCCGCGACCAATCGGCGTGAGAGATGGGCGAGCCTACATGACTCAACGGTCTAAATGTGTCGTAAAACCAATAACCAACCAACCAACACGCACGCACGCATGCACGCACACATGCACGCGGGGCGGAAGACACACACACACACATGTGCACGCACGCGTGCAAAAGTCCGCGGACTCCTGGGCGCGGACTCCTGGTCGCGGACTCCTGGGCGCGGACTCCCGGGCGCGGACTCCCGGGCGCGGACTCCCAGGCGCGGACACGCAGACAGGCGACTGGCGTTCCGGGCTCAGCACCATTACTTCACAGCAGCCGATTCGTATCGTCGGGCACCATCAGGCCTCATAATCACCGATCCGCCGCCGCCAGTCCGGCCGCCGTGATCCATCACACGCGGCCAATTTTCACACTCAAAACCGGCGCGCCGCCCGCCTGCGTCACGTGACACGGGCGCCGGTCACGTGACGACTGTGTCGGCCGACGCGCCGGGTCACGTGGCCGCGCCGGCAGCGCTGGACGACGCAGCCGAGACGCGGCCGCGGATTAAAACCCGGAAACGGCCGACGGCCCATGTGCGACGCCACTATTTATTTATTGATTTGTTTGTTTATTTATTTGTTTGTTTATTTATTTATTTATTTAGTACTTTATTTATTTACTTCTTTATTTATTTAATTCTTTATTTATTTAGTTCTTTATTTATTTAGTTCTTTATTTATTTAATTCTTTATTTATTTAGTTCTTTATTTATTTAGTTCTTTAGGTCTTTAGTTCTTTATTTACTTATTTATTTATTTCATTTTTATTTATTTAGTTCCTTATTTATTTATTTACTTATTTATTTCACAATACATTCCGTTCACGTGCAGTGGCTGTTATGGACAGTCTGGGTATAAATCACAGGTATTTACAAAGAAAGGATAGATTTGTGGTCAATAGTGGGATCGGATGCGCAACGAGCATTCGTACGCCAACATGATACAATACCCATATCGCCATCTGCACTGCGCACCCCGTGCTTGCAACACGTGCAATAAACGAGTAGTTTATAGAAGTGCCACTGTGGCACACGGGCGGATCCAGCAATTTCGATCCGGTGCGCTTGTTCTGGATGTGCGTCATTTTTTCCGGGGGCGGGTATGGAAATGGGGCGAAGTTCTCAAGTCCCCCTGGGTTCGCTAGCGCTGCGGTATCGGCTTAACGCCAGCACTGTTGTCGTTTCTGGAACTTTTGGTGGCGCTCGTGTCCCACTGATTGATGAACCGATGTCACTAGGTGTTCGAGCTATCATTTATCATCTTAGATTCGAATTTAACGAGAATTGTAGTCTTCCTAAGCGCTTTTTGAGCTATAAATTTCAAATATCTCTTCAGCTATTCCAGGCTAACGGAATGTTCGGATTATCTAGCTGCTCGACCGAGCAGTTTTTTTAACGCCTGAACGCGACGGAACATTGCACATATAATTGTTGATCTAGAGATGAATCTGAGCTACCGGAAAAAGCGGGCCCAGCCATCGGTGTACGGGCTCATCCTGATGGCAGGCGAATGCTGAAGCGAAGCTTGGACAAACCAGCAGGAAGGAAGCGAGCCCCGGGAAACCGAAGTTAAAAGGCAGGGATGGGGGTATCGGGGTGGTGGATGGTGGTAGCGGTGTAGTGGATGTGGTGGGATCGGAGGAGCGATGGGTGGTACGGAGTAGTGGATATGTGGGGTACGGAGTAGGGATGTGGTGGGATCGGGTAGTGGATGTGGTGGTAGCGGTGTAAGAATGTGTGTTGGCGGGACGTGATGTGGTGTGGTAGCGGTGTGTTGGCGGAGTGGTGGATGGGTGATATCGAGTACGGAATGTAGTGGTAGCGGTGAACTGTAGGGTGTGGTGTCGGTGTGGTTGATGTGGTAGCGGTGGTGGCGGCGATGTAGTGGATGTTGTGGTAGCGGTGAACTGTAGGCTGTAGTGGATGTGGTGGTAGCGGTGGCGGCGGCGATGTAGTGGATGTTGTGGCAGTGGTGAACTGTAGGCTGTAGTGGATGTGTGGTAGCGTGAACTGTAGGCTGTGTGGACGGTGAACTGCAGGATGTGGTGGCGGTGTAGCTGATGCGATGGTAGCGGTGGTGGCGGCGGTGTAGTGGATGTTGTGGCAGCGGTGAACTGTAGGCTGTAGTGGATGTTGTGGTAGCGGTGAACTGTAGGCTGTAGTGGATGTGGTGGTAGCGGTGAACTGTAGGGTGTGGTGTCGGTGTGGTTGATGTGGTAGCGGTGGTGGCGGCGATGTAGTGGATGTTGTGGCAGGTAAGTAGCGGTGAACTTAGCTTAGTGGATGTGGCGGTAGCGGTGGCTGTAGTGGATGTGGTGGTAGCGGTCAACTGTAGGCTGTAGTGGATGTGGTGGTTGTGGTGGCGGCAGCGGTGCCGACCCGGCCTCTCCCGGCCGGTCGCCACCACGGCAGCCCGAGTCGGGCAGCCGGATGGTGTCCCGGCATCCCCGGGAGGGAGCCGGCAGATCAGCCTCCCGCCGGGAGCGCGCTGCCGAGCGCTCCTTTCACAGGTAATGTCGGCTCGAATGACACACGCCGACCGCCGCCTGCGTGATGAATATTCATGGCCGGCGGCGATGCTCGACGTCACGTGACTATCGGGGGGGGGGGCGAGGCTGCAGTGATGCCGCGTCACGTGACAATGGAGGGGGTGTCGGTGGCGAGGCTGCGGTGACGCCGTGTCACGAGATACGCAGGTCGATAGTGATGCAGAGCGTCGGCCGGGTCGCGTGAGGCCGGCGCCCGGCTAATGCGTGTGCGGGAGTGGCGGGAGTGGCGGGAGTGGCGGGAGTGGCGGGAGTAGCGTGAGGGGCGGCCGGCCGAGCGGACAGGTGCCGCCCGCGCGGCGGGACACATTTGGCGGCCGTGTTTGATGTAACCGGCGGAGCTGTGTTGTGGGGACCGGCGACGGAATCGTGCATTGATTTGACGGGCCAATGTGTACCCGCTGTGATATCGCACTGGGGGTGGGGTAGGGCGCTTCGACCAGGTTTGGTCATTCGCGGTGATGTCGCACTAACAGTGAGACACGTTCTTCTGGTGTGCACTCGCTTCTCAGCCCAACGACGACGATACTTTGGGAGTGATGTGTCCACGCTGACCTTGGCAAATATTCTTGGTGATGGGTCACGTGTGGTTCAGAGCGGACGACTGTTGGAGTTCCTCTCACAAGTACGATTTGCTGCCATATATCCAGGGAGGTGAAGATATTGCGCTGGTTTGAGTACAGTTAGTGCTACTTACACGTGAAAGCAAACCTGGCCAGGACTTGAAACCTAAGTGGAAAGGAGCACTGTTATGGGCGCTATACGATCAACATGGTCGATGCGCCCTCAAGCCAAAACAACTGGCTAGCATTGATTTGCTGCCACGTCGCGGTTTCAGCCCATGGTGGTGGCCGCGAGAGAATCGCGTGGTCGGTGCGCCCTCGAGTTCCGGGGCCGCGATAGCTCAGTTGGGAGAGCGTCGGACTCGATCGAAAGGTTGTGGGTTCGAACCTCACAACCGATGGAATTCACCCGCGACCGATCGGCGTGAGAGGTTGGCGACGCCATATAACCTGCCGGTTGAACGCTTCGTAAAAAGGGCCCTAGAGCCCTCAAGCTCCAGGTTCTGAGAAGTCGTGCTCGCCGCTCTGCCGGCTTTTAATACGTCATTGAGCAGACATTTGTGATTAATGTGACACAAGGAGGACTAAAATATGGTGCAACAGCTGCTATTAAATATACACCGGAGCTGTTATGCATCTGCTGTTATTCAACATGATAATTTGTATCGGTAGTAAATGATGTAACAACGATTGAGGCGTAACTAAGTGAATGGGAGAGCCAACTACTGCTCAAGCTGTCGGAAATGTGCTCGAGAGTCCGATCTACGCGACCCTTCGTCGTAATTTTTTTCTGGAGCTTCAAGGATTTCGCCGATGTTATGTAAAATATTAGGAAATATGTTTTGAGTGAAAAACGGTGAAATAGTTTGTGGACAGACAATCATGAGTTGTGATGATGGTCTGGCATGGCATTGTATGCTGTATATTGTAGAAGTGTTATTCAGCCAGGTTACTTTCGATGTTGTCGCCAAATGAATGTTTCCTTCTGCGAAGTAAGTTGCTTTTGTCGAGTTTTAAATACCACATTATGACATAAAGCCATGACGTAATCAAGACCGGTCGTTACATCGCGCACTAATATAGAAGTAGCATGACAGGGCTATCTTCTGTTAATGCGCCATATGTGGACTAAGTGGCAAATAATCAGCAACTAGATGCGGTGTCGTACCCTACGTGAAGGCTCGATTTAAAAATGATATCTGGCTTCCACCCAAAGTTAAAACACCGCACCGGAGACACTTCGTGCAGGCAATCATACAACGCTGTCAACTTTCACGCCGCGTCAGTGACAACGTATCCGCGAATGATCAACTCCGGTCGAAGCGCCCAAATAACCAAGTGACATTTGGGTTCGGGTCTCACCTGTCGCTACTTTTCGCCCGCGACCAATCGGCGTGAGAGATTGGCGACGCTACTTGACTTGATGGTCGATGTGTCGTGAAACCAATAACCAACCAACCAAGTGACATTGTATCGAACCCCACTCTGTCGAATCGGCCTCGGCGGACGCCGTCGATTTTCTCTCGCGTCGCCTTGTTTGTCGGCGTGTTGGCGGCGTCCGTGCCGACGGGCGAGCGTCGCGCGCGCCGACCGGCCGTCACCCGACCGGCGACCGAGCCGGCTCCAAACACAAATCTGGCTGTCGGGCGTGGCGTGCGGGACGCTAAACACGGCCGGTAATTGGCGGTGGCGTGACAGGGCGGTCGGGGCGGCTCTCGACGGGCGGCGTGTCGCCGGCGCCGCCGCTGCCGCTCGATACCGGCCGGGCGCCGCCGACACCGGGACCGGGGCTGGGAGTGAGGCCGGCCGCCGACACCGGGACCGGGGCTGGGAGTGAGGCCGGCCAGCCGGGCCGCCACCCGGGACCGGACGATGCCGTCCGGCCGGCCGACACCGGGACCGGGGCTGGAGTGAGGCCGGCCGCCGACACCGAACCGGGATGGAAGCCCCTCCGGCACCGGGACTGATGCCGGCCGCCGGACCGGCGGCTGGTCGTGGGCTGGCGGAGGTACGACGGACGCTGGCGGAGGTACGCCGGGGGCTGGTCGTGGGCTGGCGGAGGTACGCCGGGGGCTGGCGGAGGTGCGCCGGGCCGACCGCTGGCGGAGGTACGCCGGGGTGGCACCGGGGGCTGGCGGAGGTACGCCGGACCGACCGGGGGCTGGCGGAGGTACGCCGGACGACCGGGGGGCGGAGGTACGCCGGACCACCGGGGGCTGGCGGAGGTACGCCGGGGGCTGGCGGAGGTACGCCGGGGGCTGGCGGAGGTACGCCGGGGGCTGGCGGAGGTACGCCGGGGGCTGGCGGAGGTACGCCGGGGGCTGGCGGAGGTACGCCGGACCGACCGGGGGCTGGCGGAGGTACGCCGCACCGACCGGGGGCTGGCGGAGGTACGCCGACCGACCGGGGGCTGGCGGAGGTACGCCGGACCGACCGGGGGCTGGCGGAGGTACGCCGACCGACCGGGGGCTGGCGGAGGTACGCCGGACCGACCGGGGGCTGGCGGAGGTACGCCGGACCGACCGGGGCTGGCGGAGGTACGCCGGACCGACCGGGGGCTGGCGGAGGTACGCCGGGGGCTGGCGGGGGTACGCCGGGGGCTGGTGGAGGTACGCCGGACCGACCGGGGGCTGGCGGAGGTACGCCGGACCGACCGGGGGCTGGCGGAGGCACACCGGACCATTCCGACTAAGAATCTACCGAGGCCCGGATGAGTGACACGAGACTGAGAACTGACGGCGCTCGGAGGCCCGGCGGAGAAAAACAAACAGCACGGGGGAAGCCTGACCGATGGACGTCCAGGAAAACAAGGGTCGACGAAGAAACATCCGAGGAGCACGCGAGAACTGACCGATGGACGCCAGAGGAGAACCCAAACGTTCACCAAAAGACGCCCGAGGTCGTCCAAACGAGACGTCGCCCGCCGAGATGAAGCCCGGTGTGCACCACCACAGGCTGTATAGCCCGGTGTACACCACAACAGGCAGGCTGTATAGCCCGGTGTACATCACCACAGTTCACCGGCTGCCAGCTGCCCCACAGGGACGAGTGGTCTAGGGGTAAGTTGCTCGTCTCACAATCTAAAGGTTGTGGGTTCGAGTCTCACCTGTCGCCCGCGACCAATCGGCGTGAGAGGTTGGCGACGCTACATGATTCAACGGTTGATGTGTCGTAAAACCAATAACCAGCCAACCACCCAGCGGCCCCGCAGGCCGGAAGGGACAACCTCGAAAGATGCGCTACCGAGCTTGCGGAACGCCCGGTCGGTGGCGGTCGGTGGTGAATTGTGGACCCCACCAGGCCCCCGTCAGCATCAACGGTTTGGCGGGGACGCAGGGGGACCCGAGAGTTGATTGGTAGACGCCCAAGGGCTTATCGAAGACTAACTGATGAAAGTATGGCTGATGGACTGCAGGCTGAGAGACGCCGGAGGAATCTCAGGTCTGGTCGAGAGCTCTCTGAGGGCCGGCTGAGATCGTCTGAAAACCCACTCCCGGCGGTCGAGGTTGTGATTGAGAACCAAGAGTCGAGAACACCCAGCGGTCTCGAGGGTCGCCGGTAGCCGCCCAGGGCCGTCAGGGATCCGCCAATGCATGGGGGTAGCCCAAGGTTTGGCCAAGACTTGGCCTAAGGCCTGACCCACGCACCTTATGCGCCTGACGTCACCATGTTCAGCCTTACTGCATGGATCCATGTCACTGTACTCTCTGTACTCACTCTCTGTGAGTACAGATGTTACATGTCTCTCTCACTACTCACTGTCTCTCTCTCTGATGTCTCTCTCACTACTCACTGTACTGATGTCGACGCGCCCCTAAACTCCAATCCACCACCACCACTGTACTCTCTATTCTACTTCCTCCTCATCATTCCTGCAATCCAGTCCCGATTATTTCCAGCATTCCGACGCCCCTGTTGAAGCCGACGTTAGACGTGCATGCATATTGCGCAATGATGATGCAAACTATACCAAATGATCGCTTTCAGTACTTTGTTTCAGACGATTTCAGTACTTGACAGGCGCTACACGACGGGCGCAGTCGAGGCCCCAATAACGAACCAACCAGCGCTCGAGCGACGTTCATGAACGATGCCCGTGAATGATCACGTGTACTACAGCCACCATGTCCTAGCCACCTGCAGTGGAATCATGCACTGGCAGCGCGGGCTGCAGCACAACACCCAATTAGACGACAGTTCATTCTCGACCGACTGCAGGGACATTAATCTTGACCCGAGCGTTCTACAGCCGGGCCGCGTGTAGCATACATCACCGCCCTATTAAGTGGTATGTTAATTTGGCGGCAAATTTGGCGGTGGCGCCGGGCAGAGCATGCCGATGGCGGGCGGCACGGCGGCGCACGGACCCCCGGTGGTAGAATAACCCGCTCTCACGGACGACCGGGGACTAGCAGCGGCAGGGTTAAAATAATGGTTTTTCGTTGGGTGTGAGATGTCGAAACGGGCACAGAAGGATGTCGAAATTTGCCATGGAATTAGTGTCAATTAAAATGCTTTTGATGTCTTTCAGACTCAAATTTGAGCCAATTGTGTAGGTACTCACAACTGTACATTTGTCATTTGCTTTGATATTCATAATTTATGAAGAGCTATAGACGGGACAGGTAGAAAATTACCTATGCTATAAACTGGTACAGTACACCATATCACATCATAGTTAATCCCTTTGCCCCGAAATTGCGTTGCTAAATGTTCGTGTATAACTATTCCTTATTAGGAGCATTAACATGATGCCTATAAGCGAGATAGCGTTAGAAATGACACAGGAAGACTTCATAAGCATGCATCATGGAGCAAGATGTCGATACTTCTTGGAGATGAATGTCGATCGAGTGTTCAGAAAGTGGTATTTTCCACCCTATTTAACGAATAATTTATCACTGAGAAGCGGGCATATTGACGGTCACGACGTCCGGCACCGTGGCCATGGTGCGGCGGCGTGAAGTCTCTGGACGGGCGCGGAGTTAAGCGCTTGCTTGCAACTTGTGGTGTATGAATAATTCAGTCAGCAATTCGCGCCGACTTCAGCGATGCCCTGAGCCTATGTTTGCGGTCCGTTACGTCACGAGCCGTTATGCTTATCGGAACACAATATATGATCCACTGTGATGTGGTCAAGATCCGTCTGTGTCGTCGGTGCGCTGGCCCACCAATACGGTGATGCCATGCTCTGTACGTTTTTCATGATGTGCTATCTTTTGTAGTGGAAGTACATCCGGAGAACACGATAATAACGCGCTCAAGTATTATTTTTCCTTTCACAATCAAAGCGCATTATGTAGCTGCTGATGCTCCTCCAATCGTATCCATCGGAGTGCCAATAGCATGATATCCATGGTAAAAATGGTATGCTTGGATCTTTTTTGGACAAACCAGTAACCGCATATTCCTCCTTAGTGCAGCGCTGTCTTTCTTAGGCTTACGCCTCGTCATCACGGCCCACGCAAACGGTGGAATATCGCTTGATCGCGCTGAATGGTTTATGGAGCGTTGTTGTTGTTATCTCTGATTCCTTTGCGTCATGTAAACGTCTCGTTAAATTGTGCATGCACTACGACCAATTTAGTGGCATGGTAATTTCAGCTTCGAATGTGTGGCCGAGTCTTGAACAAAGAACAACCGACCAACGGTTGTTATTTGGGTTTGAGGGAGCTTCGACCAAAGTCTGACCAACAGTATGTTTGAACACACGTTATTTGACCGGCACAGGGAACGATCGGGAGGAGGGGAGGGGCGAAGGGGCCGACCGCCACCCGTCCGCCCCTCTGGGTTCAAAAGGTGCCGTTCCAGGTTCACTCGGGTGCACCCTGCGATTTAATACATGGGTGTCAAGTCGCCGTGGCTGCCCAGCTACGGCCATTATTGTGAGCGCTCGCTTCCGCCGTATTTTCTCGAAATACGGCGCGAGTGTTTTCGCGTGAACGCATGTTTCTCCTTTCCGAAGCGTGAATTGGTGATCGCGCACTTCGATCCAAAAACTAGAGCAGCCCGATTATCCCTTGGAAAGTTCCAATCGACTTGAAACCGTATCGCGGTTTCGACCCATTCCCATGTATGTGTGTAAATATCATTAAAATTGTATTTGCGGTGTTGGGGAGTAACTGACTGACTGCCTGAAATACTACCTGAAATACTACTACCACCAAGCAGTACATTAGACCAATAACACATGTCCTTAGAAGTGATCTCAGTAATATATGCCCCACGTTCAAAATGTTGAATGTTGCCATACTTTATTTTATGTACGATTCGTTCTGTTGACTAATATTCTGCAAGTCTAACTAGCTAGCATGTGCGATATATCGGCGTGCAGATCAGTTGTATTGTTATGGGCGCTACATGAACGTCGATAATATGAATAATAATATATAACGTCGGTAATATGAAACAATAGTCGATGCGCCCTAAAGCCCTAATAACTAACTCCTTAGAAGTGACATTCGATTTCTACAGCACTCTGCGGCTGCTGAGTGCTGTAGAACCCCCCCTCAGGGAGGGGGTGCTGTGGGAGGGCGGGGTGGCAGCCGCGCCGTTGCGTCTTCGCGGCGCACTTGCCACGCTGGATGAAGTCATTCTGATCCAGCGTCCCAAGCGGCACAGTCATTGTTTTCAGGCCGCGTTATGCGCGCCGGCCGTACGGGTCAGCCTCCCGCTGGGCCGGGCGCCAACTCGACCCTACTGCACGTCCGACACGGCTCAGAATGGCCGCAATTAAGGCCGAAATGCGCCGTCATGATCTGTCGCCTGCGCGGAGCGTGCGCCGGTGTGGCGAGCTTCTGAACTGGGAACACGGCCGCAGACGGTGTGCGCGTGGAGTAGCGGGCCTGTTTCTGAACTGGGAACACGGCCGCAGACGATGTGCGCGTGGAGTAGCGGGCCTGTTTCTGAACTGGGAACACGGCCGCAGACTATGTGCGCGTGGAGTAGCGGGCCTGCTTGGAACACGGGCGCAACGATGTGCGCGTGGAGTAGCGGGCCTGTTTCTGAACTGGGAACACGGCCGCGGACGATGTGCGCGTGGAGTAGCGGGCCTGTTTCTGAACTGGGAACACGGCCGCAGACTATGTGCGCGTGGTTGAGCGCTGTATGACCGAAGCAGTCGATGCGCCTCTGAGCCCAAGTAACCAACCGATATGCGCGTGGTGAGGCGGGCCCGCTTCTGAACTGGGAGACGGGCGTAGACTACGCGCGTGGAGTAGCGGGCCTGTTTCTGAACTGGGAGAAGATGCTGATGGAAGATGGAAGGAGATGGTGTAGCTGGCCCGATTCTGAACTGTGAGGCGGGCGGTCGCCTTGCTGGATGGCGCAGAAAAACGCCCAGCAACCGACTGTGTATGCCGGACGCAGGGGCACATCCAGGCATTTTCATTGAGGGAGGGGCACACTCTTGGAAGGCGCCATTTCTTCGCTTCGGGCTGACAATTTGGTGGACTAGGGAAGTGGACTGAAACACACGGGACGTGCACCCTTTCCTATTAATGGACTGCCGTCGGCTGAAGAATCCGTGAAACGGGACGAGAAGGTGGGGGTACGACCGAACCTCTCTAGACGGGCGCAATTTCTCATGTGGGTAAATTCCCTCAGTGCCACCCCCTGGCTCCACCAATCATGAGGCTGGGCGCTAAATGATGCTCTACGATGGTCGATGCGCCCTAAAACACTAATCACACGCACACACCAATCATGACGCGTACATGCGTGCGTGACGGGTGGTGACTGACCAGGAGCCACTGATCTCGCATTGGCGCTGTGTGTGTTGAACACCGCCCAGCCTCACATCGCTCACTGTGAGGAATCCTGGCGCTGTGTGTGTTAAACACCGCCCAGCCTCACATCGCTCACTGTGAGGAATCCTGGCGCTGTGTGTGTTAAACACCGCCCAGCCTCACATCGCTCACTGTGAGGAATCCTGGCGCTGTGTGTGTTGTGCACCGCCCAGCCTCATATCGCTCACTGTGAGGAATCCTGGCGCTGTGTGTGTTAAACACCGCCCAGCCTCACATCGCTCACTGTGAGGAATCCGGGCGCTGTGTGTTCCATTACTGTGACGTGAAGTATTTGATGCGCCGTAACAACAATGTTTGCCAGCAGGCATAGCGGTTGTCGACGTTGTTGCACAAACGGGGTCAATTATTCATGCATCCTTCGGCTATAAATAATGGTCGTTAATCATGGTCCTTTGGTTTCGTGTCGGGGTGGCTTTATCGCTGTTTGTGCATCGTGCATTACTGTGTCAGCAACGTCTGGGGGTCATGTGACTTCTGTGCCGAGTACCGATACGTCTTCTGGTGGTGTCCGAAGTTTAGGGACGCATCGACTACATCAGTCATACGTCTTCTGGTGGTGTCCCATGGCATGGAGGGGCCGCGGTAGCTCGGTTGGGAGAGCGTCGGACTCTTGATCGCAAGATTGTGGGTTCGAATCTCACAACAGACGGCATCACCGACGCGAATGATCAACTCTGGTCGATGCGCTCTAAATCCTAAATAACTGACGGCATAGCCGAGTCCACCCGCGACGAGTCGGCGTGAGAGGTTGGCGACGCTATATAACCCAGTGTCCTAAAATTACTTCACCATTAGCTGTGTGGATGAAGAAAGAAGTTGTTTGGGAAAAGTGAGATTAGAAGAAAATAAAGGATCGCCACTTAAGGATTAAAAAAGCGGAATGACTTTCACTTCAGTCAGATGCATTTTACAGTCCAACGGCATAAACATCATGTGGCAAACTCGTAAAAACCTAAGACAAAGATGAAATAGCACAATTCCATTAACTGAATTTTCAGGTCACATCGTCAATTATTTTACACTGATGTAACCTGGCGGTTGAATGCCTCGCAAAAGAACCCAAGGTTCTTCTTCTTCCATGGCATGGAGTGTGGTGTTCTTGGTGCCGTGACGAGTGTTATGTTTGTTGCTCATTCGTGACCAAACTGTTACTGATGTGGCCTTTTTTGCGTTTCAGGTGAGTACCGGAGGCGGAGCTGCTGTCGATCGTCGGGTCAAGCTCCGGTCAGGTCAGGCCACGTCCTCCAGTGGAAGACCCAGAGAGGTGCTTCCCTGTCGCCGAGTGTCTGGAAGCCTTCCGCGATCCTGATCACATAGCAATTCCACCGGTGTTTGAGTGGGAACAAAATCAGAGCTTCGTCTTCAGGAGGCTCGTGATGCTTACATTCAGAGCTGATGGGCGCAAAGTGACCCTTGATGTCGACGCGCCCCTAAACTCCAATCCACCACCACCACATTCAGAGCTGGGAGTCGGCAACGTTAACTGACCGGACGTTGGAGCGCGCTATGTGACAACCAAAGCTTCTTTCTGTTTGGTCTTAGTTCTGAAGATCTCAAAATGCAAACCTATAAATTAATATACCGTACTATGCTACATGATATACTGTGGTATATACCAATACCATACTATATACTAATATATTATACTAGCCATGTATAATGTAAACCATGTATAATAATATCTATATAGCTAAACTATGAAGGAAACTCCCCTTTTCCCCCGTCATTCTAATTATGCATCCGCCTCTGGCGAACGTGTCGGGTATTTGCTTTCAAACACTCGGCGCAATAGCATTAGTGTATCGCCTTCCGACGGCATCTCGCCGGTTGAAGGAATCATACGACCGAGGACGAGTATGCCTCCCAAGCTATACCAGCTATACCCTGGCTATCCCAAGCCATACCAAGCGAGGACAATAATGGAGACGCTTGTCAAGTATGCCTCCCAAGCAGATGCCTAGAGTCGCGCTTGACCAAACTGTGCCTTCGAAATTTACTACAGCTTTTCAATATTTCCATAGGCGTTCGTGTGGTAATACTGTTCCTCGTTACGATCAGTTGCATGCACTTTGGCTGTGCATTTTTGCCATATTTCTCACACACCTTCGGTGCGTCTCAGATACGCATGCGAAATATAATATCTGAAATCGCATGCTCAGCGGCCTTTCACCAACAGTGGTTGCGACGCTCGACGAGGAATTATCATGAAGTAGTGCTGTCGAAGGTACAAGCGGTTACGATGTGATTGCGGCCAAGCATGCAAGCAGTTACGAAGCGGCCAAACATGTCACTTGATGTGATTTTTAAGCGGGAATATTTTCGTAACATGCTTCCGAAAATTCGCACAAGGAGCTGTCCCTGGTCATTGTAGAGAGAAAAAGGCATCCCACATCGTAAAGCACATGTTAGCAGAACTGGGTGAGGTTCGGGACGATCACCCTAGGCACTCAGGAGCTACACATTCAGGAGTTACATACAAAGCGAAGCTTTATAGACGATATATACACCTAGATATGTATACACATAGATTTAGAGCGATATATACACCTCACTGACATGCAACACTAGAAGATCGGAATGATCGGCCTGTGTTCTGCATGTTCGTGTACTACTGTTCGATGGATAAAGACAATTTATATCATCTAGCATTGTTATGGGCGCCGTATCACTATCGCAGTCGACGCGCCCCCAAGCCCAAATACCCAACCAACAAAACGAAGCCACAGGAGGCAGCGTCGTTCCACCCTTCTGTAATGGGCCTGAGCCGCTTTGGATAAGTCGCATGCGTCGCAAAATAACTGGCCGGTAGTCGGTTGGTTGGTTATTTGGGCTTAGGGGCGCGTCGACTGCTTCGGTCATACAGCCGGTAGTCGTGTCTTTTTCCTGGTCCTGGGCGGGCGGGCGGTGCGATACACGCGTCTGCTCACTTCGGCGGAAGCGGCCGGCCGGCCGGCGGCGGCGGCGGCGGGGGGGGGGGGGGGGCGTTCTGGGCTCTGTCGGGACAGTCGGGGTAACGATCGGGGCCCCACCGCCAGCCGGGGAGGAGCGGCTTCAGCCCCACCGGCAGCCCGGCTGGTGTAGCTGCAGCGTTGCCGCCATCCCCCAGCGAAGCCTCGGACATGCCGCCATCCCGGTTGATTGATTGATTGATTATTATGGTTTTAGGGTGCGTCAACCCCAATTGGGTTATTTTGCACCCGCCATCCCGGCAGGTGCGGCTTCAGGCACCCGTGGTTGCTTCCCCACAAGATGCAGCGAATGACTTTTTATCGGGTCGCGGCTGTGTTTACCAGTCTCCTCGTTTCACCCCATGACGTGTCTTTCTGACTGATTTTCGCTTGCTCTCACTGTCTGATGATGTGAATTCCATTCCAATGTCGACTGATGATGATTGCATCTCACTGTTTCACTGATGATGTTATGGGCGCTGCATGACCGACGCAGTCGATGCGCCCTTAATCTCAAATAACTAACTAACCAGTCTCCTCGTAGATCCGCCGGGATCTGGGGTGTGTGTCCCCGACGTATAGGCGCAACTCTAGAGCGTCGAGGGCACCCTCCATCCCACCTCTATCGCGCTCAACGATTTGTTCAGCCCATGACGCCCACCTGGGTAGCAAGGCTCCCCTGTAGAACGAGCGAGTGCACCCCCTCCCCTCTCCGCCTATAAAAAATAATCAAAATCAGTCGTGCCCCTCCAGAGAAATGTCACCACTCCAGACAAGTTCCCTCCCCCACCCCCGATGAAAAATCCCTGAGTCAGTCCCTGAAGAAGTTCTGCCGAATTTCGGTTACCTCGGTGTCAACGTGTCTGTGTGGGGGAGAGGTGAGAGCTATCTCAAATTGAGTCAAGCAGACTCAAAAAGTCGTACCGAACCATTAAGGTCATTTGCGCCCCCTTACCGTGTGTATGGAGCCCACCCAATCAGTCTCTGTAGTCATGCACTCGAGTGTTTGTTTCCGGTCGAGTTCAGCATCGTGTCGGCGCGTATTTCCGAGAAAGATTGTTTTGTCCGGGTCCCCTTCCAGCCTCCCCTCCAGTCACCCCGCACCGTGCCCCAGTCGCCCCGCAGTGTTGCATTGCACTGGACGCCCGTCAGCTCGGAACGGACTCGGTGATCGAAGTGGGACTGAAAACAACATCGGAGTTTGCCGAAGCCCGGGCCGCGGCGGGAACCGAGATTCTCTGGGAGCCGAATGGGCAGAGCGTGACTGAAGCATTGGGACTGAGGCCGCAGTCGGGGTCGGAGCCGAGGTCGGAGCCGGAGCCGTGGTCGGAGCCGGAGCCGATGCTAGTACTGTGGCTGTCTTGGGCTCGAGCTGTGGCTGTGGCTGTATCGGGCTGTGGCTGTGGGCTGGGGCTGGGGCTGGGGCTGTCTCGGGCTGGGGCTGGGGCTGGGGCTGTGGCTGTGGCTGTGGCTGTGGCTGTGGCTGGGGCTGTCTCGGGCTGGGGCTGGGGCTGTCTTGGGCTGGGACTGGGGCTGTCTTGGGCTCGGGCTGTGGCTGTGGCTGTCTCGGGCTGGGGCTGGACCTGGGGCTGACTTGGGCTGGAGCTGGGGCTCTCTTTGGCCGAGGCTGAGGCTGAGGCTTGCGCTGGCACTCTGATGCCGGTGCTGGGCCTGGTGCCGGGACCGGAGCCGACAACACGCGCGGCGAGCCGCCGGCTCGCCGGCCACGCTGCCGTGTGTGTTGTGGCTGGCGGCGGAAGTCCGTGCCGCGCCGGCCGGCCGACGATCCGCCGTGAAGGCCAGCTGTGCCGCCGCGGGGTCCACCGGCCGCCGCCGCTGCCGCTGCCACCGCCTGACCCGGCCCGCACGACGCGATAACGAGACGTGGGGCGGGGGGCACTGGCGGTCCGCGGCCGGCGGCTGGATTTGGGCTCCGGAGTTTAGGGGCGCATCGACTGCATCGGTCATGCAGCTGGATTTGAGCTCCGGAGTTTATGGGCGCGTCGACTGCATCGGCCATGCGGCTGGATTGGGGCTCCGGAGATTAGGGGCGCATCGACTGCATCGGTCATGCGGCTGGACTTGCGCTCCACCAGCAGGTCAAGTCAGCAGGTCAGCAGGCCGTCCACCAGCAGGTCAAGTCCTGGATTTCAAGAGCGTAGCATCCAAAAGTAGCAGTTGAACTGTTGAAGTCGGGAGCTACGTGATCGAAGCAGTCGATGCGCCCCTTAACTACAATAACAACTGTTGAAGTCGGCGATACATATTCAAATGGTTTCGGTGGCGAGACATGTGGAACCGTACTGTTCGTACTTTGAAGGCTTGAACGACCCAAGTTTTTTTTTAATCCAAGTATAAACGAGTGGAACGGAGTAAATGGATCAAATCAAGCTGGTTGAATAGAGGGAAGCCTTATCGTGCACTGCCCTGCCAATGTCATTGACTCCTAATTAAATTAAAGCCAACAAGAACTAAACAACAATGATACATATCTACAAATCAGCAGCGAGTGTGTGTCAGAGAGCTGCCAAGCCATATAGTCAATCTGCTAATCCTCTGGGAAGCATAGTGACCTGCACGATGAAAACCCAGAACGACATCGTCGTGTTTCTGAACATGCTGAAGGCACACCAAGAACACGTCGAGATCTCTTTGTGAACTCCTTGTTTGCTGTCCGTGCGGTTTGGTTCATACCAGGCGGTTGTTTCTGGGCCGTTGTCGTTGCCGCAGTGGCCACGGGGTATCGGATATCCGTAGCTGAGCGTGCCTGAAAAGAAAACACAAACAACACCAGGGGGCGTGGGCAACTGGGGATGGCCGAGTGGTTAGGGTGTTGGGCTCTGGGTACCAAAGGTCCCGGGGATGGCCGAGTGGTTAGGGTGTTGGGCTCTGGGTACCAAAGGTCTCGGGGATGGCCGAGTGGTTAAGGTGTTGGGCTCTGGGTACCAAAGGTCGACACTGACGCCGCTCGGGACATTTCCCAATCCCGCGGCCCACCGGCGAAACAGTGTGGGCGGCGCCACTAGCCGTGAATGTGCGTGCAGTGCGTCGTGAACCACCTACTGAACAAGCAAAAACATACGGCACTGGTAGCGACTCCGGGTCGGACCTCGCCGTGCTCGGAGAGCATTCTTCAATAGTCTGCATTTGGCTGGCTTCTTTTGACCACAGGTGCTCATTGAATCCCCATGGTTTTTGCCAATCGTGGTGGTGCTTCGAATTCGCCAAGAGCCAAATGCCCAATGCAGTTGATGAGCCCTAATGCCCCCTCCCCCCGAATTCGCCAAGAGACAAATGGCATCATTTGGCGGAGAAGCCTAGCAATCACCGAGCAACAAAGCGAGGTACGCGACCGCGGACATGCGAGCTCGTGAGGACTCCTGCAGTTATGGCTCCACGGGCTTACCGCCGGTAATGAGATTATTTGGTGAGGTGAGGTGGTGCGTCCTGCCCTGCCGCTCTGGGACAGGGGAGGACGCACGGGTGACGCGGTCACGTTCGACTGTTGACTGTTGAACTTGACCCGCCAATGTGTGTGTAGGTGCGTGGGTGTGCGCAAAACGACCCTAGATGTCGACGCGCCCCTAAACTCCAATCCACAGGTGCGTGGGTGTGTTAGAGGGAGTACCGAAGCTGATGACTGGTATTGGAAGTATTGAAACAATTGTTTCGGATGATTTTCGCTCGCTGCAGTTTTTCTTAAGCTGTAACAAGTTTGGAGGAAGTAATGTGCCGCAGCGTATTTTCCACGTCATTTTAACGTTCATATCGATTAGCATGCAGCCGATGTTAGCAACGCAAGACGCGTTTTTTGTTGTTGTTGCTTTTTTCTTTGTTTTTTTTCCCCGGTGGAAGCGATCGTTGCTCACTGTGGTGCCGTTACGTTACGTTACGTTACGTTACGTTACGTTACGGTACGTTACGTTACGTTTTCATCGTTCCTGTTCCCTGTACTTCGCTTCGGATTAGTGCGCGTCGTCATTGTGTGCTGCATGACCACTGCAGTCGATGCGCCCCTAAGTCCCCCCCCCCCCGTCGTCATTGTGCAGTGTGCGTCGCCGCTGCTTAGTGTACGTGGGACGGACTAGGTGGTACGTGTCACGTGACTTGTTCCCGTGTGTCGATCTGTCCACCTGACGTGCACTCTGCTGAGAGGCGACAGGGTGTGTGCTCTCTGGTGGTGCAAATCGTGCCGGCTGTGTGCCAAGTAGTGATGCAAGTCGCCCGAGACGCGTAGCCAATAATGGTGGTGATATTCAGAAGAGTGTGCCACATGGTGAAGCCAGTCATCATGACGGGTGCTGAGTTGTTGTTCCTGGGCGCGAATGGTCAAAACTGGTCGAAGCGCCCTAAAACCCGAGTAACTAACTAACGAGTTGTTCCAGTGATTTGTCGGGATCATTGGATGCGAAGCCAACCCTGCTGTCAATATCAGGAGAGTGCGCCCCATGCTGATGTCGGTCATCATGATGCTTACCGAGCTGTTGTTCCAATGATCCGTCAAGATCTTGGCCCAGTGCTGGTGGTAGTTCTCGGGGATGCGTAATAATTCGTGATGCTCTGCCCAGAGCGCCCGCAGGCCATCTCAGCCTTCCGGGTGACACGATGATATGACGTGGTATGGATCACGTGGGCGGACTATACCAATTGTCAGTGAAGCGTGTCCTCCAGTGGGTCATGACACGGCAGGCTGCCGTAAGGTGTCATGACACGGCGGGCTATGGGGACGAATAGTCTCGGTGTAAGTCACCCGTCTCACGATCGAAAGTTGTGGCTTCGAGTCTCATCTGTCGCTACTCTTCGCCCGCGACCAATCGGCGTGAGAGATTGGCGACGCTGCACGATTCAACGGTCGATGTGTCGTAAAGCGACCACCACCACCGACGCCATGACATTACGGGCCGCAGTACGGTTTGGTGTGATCGTGATGGATGCCGGCGCGTGCCCGTACGGTGTCATGACACATGATGACATACGGTGTCATGACACGACAGGCCGCTATGACGTGATATACCCCCACCCGTGAAAATAGAAAGCAAGATATGATAGCAGCACCGTAGAGTGATTAAAATTTAGTTACGGGCGCAAAGTGACCCTTGATGTCGACGCGCCCCTAAACTCCAATCCACCACCACCACGACAGGCCGCTGTGCGGCTCGGTGACCGTAACTACTGCTGGCGCGTGCCCGTGCCGTGTCAATGAACGACATGGGACTGTCGGCGCCTGCCCGTACGGTGTCACGACACATAGTGCCCGTACGGTGTCATGACACGACGGGCCGCAGTACGGCTTGGTGTGATCGTGATGACTACCGGCGCGTGCCCGCACGGTGTCAGTGAGCGACGTGGACTGTCGGCGCCTGCCCGTACGGCGTCATGCCACATGATGACATACGGTGTCATGGCACGTACGGGCAGGCGCCGTACGTGCATTCGCCTGACACGTACAGCCGTAGCCGTACACCGGGCAACTGTTCGGCTCGGTGACCGTGACTACTGCTGCGGTGCCCGTGCCGTTCAATGAACGACATGTGACTGTCAGCGCCTGCCCGTACGGTGTCATGACACGACAGGCCGCTGTACGACTCGGTGACCGTAACTACGGCTGGCGCGTGCCCGTACGGTGTCATGACACATGATGGCATACGGTGTCATGACACATGATGACATACGGTGTCATGACACGACAGGCCGCTGTACGGCTCGGTGACCGTGACGACTGTCGGCGCGTGCCCGTACGGTGTCATGACACATGATGACACGGTGTCATGACACGACAGGCCGCTGTACGGCTCGGTGACCGTGACTACTGCTGGCGCGTGCCCGCACAGCTCCCTGAGCGGCGTCAGACCGCGCTGCCGTCACTGAACCAACAAACAGCTGGTCTGGCGGACGGCAGACGGGGTGATGGCGATGGTCCGGCGGCGAGGTCAGCCGGGGTCACCGGCCGGCCGCCGCCGGCCGGCTTCTGTTGACTCTCGCGACTGGTCGGGTTCGTGACGAGGGAGGCGGGTCCGCTGCCTGTCCTGCTGACACTCGGCTCTGCTGCCTGTCCTGCTGACACTCGGCTCTGCTGCCTGTCCTGCTGACACTCGGGTGGGTGAGGCGCTGCGTCCTGCCGCTGCTGTCCTGCTGGCACTCGGCTCTGCTGCCTGTCCTGCTGACACTCGGCTCCGCTGCCTGTCCTGCTGACACTCGGCTCCGCTGACTGTCCTGCTGACACTCGGCTCGGCTGCCTGTCCTGCTGACACTCGGGTGGGTGAGGGGCGGCTCCGCTGACTGTCCTGCTGACACTCGGCTCCGCTGCCCCTGCTGACACTCGGGTGGGTGAGGGAGGCGGCTCCGCTGCCTGTCCTGCTGACACTCGGCTCCGCTGCCTGTCCTGCTGACACTCGGGTGGGTGAGGGAGGCGGCTCCACTGCCTGTCCTGCTGACACTCGGCTCCGTGCCTGTCCTGCTGACACTCGGGTGGGTGAGGAGGCGGCTCCGCTGCCTGTCCTGCTGACACTCGGGTCGGCTGCCTGTCCTGCTGACACTCGGCTCCGCTGCCTGTCCTGCTGACACTCGGGTGGGTGAGGGAGGCGGCTCTGCTGCCTGTCCTGCTGACACTCGGGTGGGTGAGGGAGGCGGCTCTGCTGCCTGTCCTGCTGACACTCGGCTCCGCTGCCTGTCCTGCTGACACTCGGGTGGGTGAGGGAGGCGGCTCCGCCCCTGTCCTGCTACACTCGGCTCCGCTGCCTGTCCTGCTGACACTCGGGTGGGTGAGGGAGGCGGCTCGGCTGACTGTCCTGCTGACACTCGGCTCTGCTACCTGTCCTGCTGACACTCGGGTGGGTGAGGGAGGCGGCTCCGCTGCCTGTCCTGCTGACACTCGGCTCTGCTACCTGTCCTGCTGACACTCGGGTGGGTGAGGGAGGCGGCTCCGCTGCCTGTCCTGCTGACACTCGGGTGGGTGAGGGATGCGGCTTCGCTGACTGTTCTGCTGACACTCGGCTCCGCTGACTGTTCTGCTGACACTCGGGTGGGTGAGGAGGCGGCTCCGCTCCCGTCCTGCTGACACTCCCTCCTCTGCTGACACTTGTCCTGTGACACTCGGGCTCTGCTGCCTGTCCTGCTGACACTCGGCTCCGCTGCCTGTCCTGCTGACACTCGGGTGGGTGAGGGAGGCGGCTCTGCTGCCTGTCCTGCTGACACTCGGCTCCGCTGCCTGTCCTGCTGACACTCGGGTGGGTGAGGAGGCGGCTCGGCTGCCTGTCCTGCTGACACTCGGCTCCGCTGCCTGTCCCCTGCTGACACTCGGGTGGGTGAGGAGGCGGCTCGGCTGCCTGTCCTGCTGACACTCGGCTCCGCTCCTGTCCTGCTGACACTCGGCTCCGCTGACTGTCCTGCTGACACTCGGGTGGGTGAGGGAGGCGGCTCCGCTGCCTGTCCTGCTGACACTCGGGTGGGTGAGGGAGGCGGCTCTGCTGCCTGTCCTGCTGACACTCGGGTGGGTGAGGGAGGCGGCTCCGCTGCCTGTCCTGCTGACACTCGGGTGAGCGAGTGAAGTTTGCTGCGTGACTTCACTGTGAACGGGATGGGGACGAGTAGTCTAGGGTAAGTTGCTCGTCTCACAATCGAAAGGTTGTGGGTTCGAGTCTCAGCTGTCGCTACTCCTCGCCCGCGACCAATCGGCGTGAGAGATGACTCAACGGTCGATGTGTCGCAGAACCAATAGCCAACCGTCAGTGTGCGCGCGTTCAGAGTATTTGCAGCTCGGGCGACGTTTTGTGAGCGGGATTAAGCGCGCTGGGCATTGTCGTTTTATCTGGACATGATCGTCGCCACAAAGCTAATCTGGCACGAGTTGGCATGTCTGTGAGACTTACGAGGGTATCCGTGTGTTGCTTGGGCGCCACTCTGGTTAAGTCCAACATGGTCAGTCCCAAAGCCGGGCATGGTGTGGCTCTTTATATGCACCGCATTGTTAGGTTGTCCCTTTCTGTTCGAAATGGAAAGCATCGCACGCGCATTATGTTCCAACGTCGAATGTTTGATAGCTTTCCGGAGATCATATCGAAGCAAGCTTGCATGTCTGCGAGGTTTCCATTGGTTTTCAAATGAGTCCAGCGATTAATTCAATTGAATTAACAATTAACACGAGTGACCAGTTGTGCAGTTATCCCCTTTGTCTGCTTCATCAGAAGGAAAGCTGATATCAGCACAATCTGGGGTGCGCCCAATAGCGGGGCCTGAGGTTCACGTTTTCATCAGCCCCCGTCAGCGTCTAGCTTACTATGTAACTTTCCGGATCTCGGTGGAGAAGTGCTGCAACATGCTACTGCCAATCACCTCATTCCTGGATGCATTCGTGAATATGGCCATGGTTTCATCGGCAGCATACGGCCAGTGTGCAATTCCACGCCCAGGGCGTTATTTTCGGGAAATTATTCGGGGGAACCAATGGGAGGCTCGGAGACGAGTGGCCTAGGGGTAAGTTGCTCGTCTCACAATCGAAAGGTTGTGGGTTCGAGTCTCACCTGTCGCTACTCTTCGCCAGCGACCAATCGGCGTGAGAGATTGGCGACGCTACATGACTTAACGGTCGATGTGTCGTAAACCAATCAACCAATGGGAGGCTCCGCCCATGGAACCAATTGGCGGATCTAATTTGATTGGGGGCGCGCTCCACAGAGTCCCGTGTTATATATTAAAATTATTGGGGAATGCCCCTCAAAAGATATGCAAAACAGCAGCCATGGTTCCACCGATGTACCTCACCTGGTCACGCGGTCCGAGTGACTGATTTTCCCAAGTTTTCCTCATCCAAATGTGCACAGCTGGGATTAATCATGAGACACATTCAGCACGTGGAAGTATGCGTGTACGCACCTCCGCCGAGGAGATGCACGGTGAGAGAAACATCGGCCCGCACATCTGTTTATCTCTGAAGGTGTATACGATGCCGTCTCACCGATCACCCGAGGATCAATCTTACAGATTATCTATGGCGAAAGTCGATGATTGTTTTCCATTCGATGGCCTCCGGGGCCACTTACGGCGACGGATCACGTGACCAGTCTAAGACTACGTCACGCGACTAATCACGTCGCTAGTCAGCCGGCGAGGTGCGTCCATTTGGTGCTGCCTGCTGGCACCCAGCCAAACATCCAGTTGCTGCCGTCGGCTGTCTGCTGTACAGCAGTCTCGAACGTGGCGTCGTCAGTCGTCCCGGCGAGGGGACGAGCAGTCGATGGGTCAGGCGCCCGTCCCCGAACCGAAAGGTCGTGGGTTCGAGTCCCACCTGTCGCTACTCTTCGCCGGCGATCAGTTGGCGTGCGAGGTTCACGTCCCTATGGGACCCGAACCACTCCACGCGTCTGAACACCGATCACTCATCTAGCGCCATCGTTGTCGAGACGCATGGCCAATCAGTTCGGGAAATGTCATCGAATGGGCGGACGCATCCGCCATCTACCACTTCGGATATGACGCGAATGCTCTGAAGTTGAAGGACCTATTGGGAGATGATTCCCGATTTATACACAATAGAGCGGTTTTGTGCTTCCTTGAGAAGATAGGATTTGACGTAATATATTCACCTGCCTGATTAAGAAATGATTCCTCAGATTATATATAAAGTGCATTAATAGCTACCGATGCTCGATATTCGTATGTGACCTTGTAACGCGTGCTTAGACAACCTTGCTATGGGTGCAATATAACCCAATAGGGTTGACGCACCTTAAAACCCCAATAATCATCATCAGCATCCACCATCTAGACCTGAACGCCCTTCCAAAACCAGGCCGCTACGAAGGCGGCTTTTCAACATCCGGTCATTTGTTTATCGTTCCGGCTCGTCTTGCGATGCCATTCCTAACCGAAACTGGCATGCGATTGTGGGCGGCGTCGAAGTCGCCCGAATTCCCTTCCCGCCAGCGGCATGCGTCCACCAATCGTGTGTGCAGACCGACGTGACGTCACAAGTTGTCGGGAGCTGTTGATCTTAACGGGCGGGGTCAGCAGAGGTGAGACCGGCCACGGACCGGACTGGCTTCCGCTTCTCCGAGCGTGGTTGGGGCGGATCGGCAGCTTCGGGGTTCTCACGAGGGGGCGAGAGGGGTGGCCGTGTTTTTATAGCGGCGGATAGAGTGGCACTTCCGTTTATTTATGTGTCAACGTTGTGACGATGGTTTCTGGTCGTCTGGAGCGAAAAAGGGGGCTCGGACGTCGCCTGCTGGCAGCTGGAGATGGACGTGTCAACGGCGCTGTTTTGCGACGTGTTTGGAGCGGCCATGGTCCGAGTCAATCTAGGGCAAAGACCAGGGGCGCAACCGAGGGGGCCGACTTGCTCCACAAAATGTTCTGAGTCGTAGACGAATCCGAATGTGATGTATGCGATACGATCTTTTGGATGCCTGGAGATTAGGAAAACATGAGAAAAAGGATGGAAGGAAACAAAACAAACTTACAATTGCTCCAATATTTTGTTTAAAAGGACCTTTTTTAATCAGAGGAGCAAATCCACTGTCATCACCCCAAGTAACAACAAAGCCGGGAGGTGCTCAATCATTAATGTGTAATGTCTTCTCCAACATCCATTAATGCGTTCTTCAGTCCCCTTAGAAAACCGTGTATGCGCTCTTGGTAGCGACGTTCACGCTGGAAAGAGCGGTTTGCTGTCTGGCCCGTTGGCTGCATGACCGATGTAGTCGATGCGCCCCTAACCTCCTGTCGGGCACGATACTCGGGATGCTGGGCGCCACATGACCGATGTAGTCGATGCGCCCTAAAGTCCTAATAACTAACGTTACTCGGGATGCACTGCATAATGGTACCAGCGGCGTGCCAAGTTGTCGCCGTAATCGGTAAGTATATCTGCGAAGGTAAATGTCACCGCTGGCCGTCAAGCGAGAGACGATCAGCCACGCATTAAATAGTCGTAGTGCCGATTTCATTTCGGTTGTTATGCCATGTCAGCTGTCAAGATCTGCGATTTCCGTGAAAAATGACTGAGGTTGCTATGCCTGGTTCCGTGATCTGGCATGGTTTTGGAGTTTTTTTTTAAGCATAACAGTTATAATATCGTTACCCTGTTATTTTGCAAGGCATGGGATTCGTCCAGCTGGCCGAAGGATATACCAATGTACACTTATTATAGTTGCGTCAACTCTCTACCCTACATCGGCGTGAGTTGATGTGCCTTTGAAGTGAAATGTCATGTCCACGTCGACTTTCGACAGCTTTAGCTTCTCAAATGTATCTTGAAACTTTAAACGTAAAAGTTATATCTTCAGATGTTCTCGTTTTCAAACACTTGTAGTTCTGACTGTCTATTCCAATCGTAATCCTGCTTCATGAACGCCTACGGATCATCATCCTGCGTGATATCACTTACTCCGTGGGTACCGATATCATGCACGATTAACCGTATGGAACAAACCATCATATCCTGAGTGACATCCCTCACTTCGTAGGCACATACATCACGTATGATTAACCGAAGTGGATTAGTCAGTCAGTCAGGCTTACTGATGACACCACCGTGGCTTAGCTGGCCGCGGCGCCAGCATTGAGACCGACTCCAGCCGTCTCCAGCGCCTCGCGGCAGCACCGACAAACGCCGCGGCGGGACGATCACGTGCGTCGATTTCCGTCGCTTTTAACAAGACGCCGTCACGCGCGCGCCGCGGTGACGGCCCGCTCGCGTCACGTGCCGTCACGCGCCCGTCACGCCGCCGCATTCCGGGGGCGTCACGAGCGCGCCACCTGCGCCGCGGACTGTCTGGCGGAGTTTTTGCCGATTGGAGCGGGCACGCCGGCGCTGGCTCCGGCGGAGATTCCCGGCGGCCGTTGAGTTCGCGGCTGTTTGTTTGTTTGTTGGGTGGTCCACGACGCACGTTATGCGGGGGACGAGTGGCCCAGGGGTTTGCTCGTGTCACAATCGAAATGTTGTGGGTTCGAGTCTCACTTGTCGCTATTCTTCGCCTGCGACTGATCGGCGTGAGGTTGGCGACGTTACATGACTCAACGGTCGATGTGTCGTAAAACCCAATAACCAACCGACGCACTTTATGCACATTCACGGCTAATGGCGCCGCCCACACTGTTTCGCCGGTGGGCCGCGCGATTGGGAAATTTCCCGAGCGGCGCTAGCGTCGAACCCGGGACCTTTGGTACCCAGAGCCCGAGTTCGCGGCTGCGCTCTCGGAAAGTTGGTGAGTGGAGCCCGAGATTCTGGAAGCGCCATGTCGGTGGGTGGAGCATTTTTCAGCGAGCTCCGGAAAATTTGCGCCAAAAAATATCCACTGCGAGTGGTGCGGGCTAGCAGAGAAAAAATGCGAGGGGAAACACTTGGACTTGGAACACTTGACGTTGCTCGACTTGGTTCGCTTTTTATCGTAAACGTCCGCAGACACGTCCGCGAAGCTCGAGACGAAATCGACGAGAACCCGCCTGGGCGCTACATGACCAGTGTAGTCGATGCGCCCTAAAGCCCTAATAACTAACTCACTACTGACGAGAACCCGCCAGTCGTAAAACGGCGCGACCAGGTCACCGCGCGGCGCAACGTTTACAGCCGGCCCGTCCGGCCGGCGTGTGTGGGAACCGGCGTATGCCCCGCGGCGGTCGGTTATCGCCTCGGCGATATTATCTTCGTGTCGGCTGGCTCCGCCCCCGCGCCGCGTATTAGCATGCCCGGCCGGCGTTAATGGGGCGTCGACAAGGGTGAAGCGGGCCGGTTCGCCTTGACCCCCGGCCGGCCCGCCGGTTGACTCGCTGACCTCTCGCGGCCGCGGCTGGCCGTCAGACCGATTGGATGGGGGGGGGGGACTCGCGCGCAGAATAGGGCACTGCAGGACACGCATGGGGAAAGGGAGGAGGAGAGTATTGCAAGGTGAAGACCGTGGGCGCTGCCTGACCGACGCAGTCGATGCGCCCTTAATTTCAAATAACTAACTAAGGTGAAGACCCGGCATATTCCACACTAGGCTGTGTGCGGGGGACAAGTAGTCTGTGGGGAGGCGGGGGTGGCCGAGTGGTTAACGTGTCGGGCTATGGGTACCAAAGATCCCGGGTTCGACACTAGCGCCACTCAGGACATTTCCCAATCCCGAGGTCCGCCGGCGAAAGTGTGGGCGGCGCCATTAGCCGTGATTGTGCATAAAGTGTGTCGTGAACCACCCAATAAACAACAACAACAACGAGTAGTCTATGGGTTAGTTGCCCGTCTCACAATCAAAAGATTCGAGTCTCACCCGTCGCTACTCTTCGCCCGCAACCAATCAGTGTGAGATTGGCGACGCTACATGACTCAACGGTCGACGTGTCGTAAAGCTAACAACCACTACCGCTAGGCTGTATGCTGTGGAGGCAGAGTGAGGAGGCCAATTCGACAATTACGACACTTATATTAAGCGTATCATCGTGGTAAGTCTGAATGGTTTCCCAATGCAAAACACAGGGCCTTTCTCACACCATTTGTGCGGTTTTTGCGCCCTGATGGCCTTTCCGTGCCGGCGCCCGATAACGAGCCGATAAAAAGCGAGCGTAATTGGACGTGGATTAATGGAATGCGTGGAACATGAGAGCGTCTCATCTGCATACCGAGCTAAACAGCTCCTGATACGGCCACTCGGCTGAGGGCCCGGCGCCGCCAAGGCCAAAGCCCAGGGTAGCCCAGGGTCCGGGACGCCCAGGGTAGCGACGCTCAGGGACGCGACGCGCAGGGACCTCCAGTCCGGAGCGTGAGACGATGCCTCCAACCGACTGGGAAGTAGTCTGGGGGTAAGTTGCCTGTCTCACGATCGAAAAATTGTGGATTCGTGTCTCGTCTGTCGCTACTCTTCGCCCGCGACCAATCGGCGTGAGAGATGGGCGACGCTACATGACTCAACGGTCCATGTGTCGTAAAGCCAATAATCAACCAATCGACTTCCAGCGGACGTTCAGACACGCTCCGGAGGGCTACCCTGAGGGTGTCTTTGTAATGCGACCTCTCTTGGCCTTCCCGGTATCGTGGGATTCGTTCATGCAGTGACGCGGATGATTATCGAGAGTCTGCGACGGATGGGCGGGTGAGAACGCTGAATGCTCTGTACCGAGTTGTCAAAATAGATTTTGTTTCGCCTTCTCTGAAACGCATGATATTCAAATGCCTCACTTACACCGAGATTGGTCGCATCGAGGTGTGCATACACCGGTTGCCAAGAGAACACAGTGGGATTGGTTGACAAGTTCTTGACGCGATATGGTACCCGATCCTGTGCCTTCAGCCCTAGTCGGCCTTTTGCCCTCGCTTGTCTAAAAACTCCGATGACGCCTGATCTTGCCGCAATCGATGGTATACGCTGGTGGATCTAGAAGCTTAAGTTCGATTCGTTTTCCGGCTGGAGAGAAGCAAAAATATAAGTGGTGACAAATAATATGACATAACCAGTCATTATGACCCTCACGCCTATGGGCGTGAGGGATATTTAATCAAGGGAAGGATGGGCGCTGTATGACCAACGCAGTCGATGCGCCCGTAAACCCAAATAACCAATCATCACCAAGGGAAGGCGTTTGATCTGCTGACGGTGGTATGTGTGACATCTCCCCAGCTTACGCCCATGGTCCACTTGTATGTCGAGTATTCGCGACTCCCACTGGCCCCGATAATCCAGAGGCGGTCTGTTGTGCCGCTGCCTCCAGTGATCACGAACACTCTCCCGCCGAGCGTGTGGAAAATTGTTACGCCGAGCACGATGTGCGCTCCGATTAGCGCCCAAAAGTCGAACCGGTTGGATATAATTTGACGGCGAAACCGGGACAACTGCCGCGGGGCGGTATTTTCCCCTGGCGCAGGCCATCGTCGTGTCCGCCGCGTATTGGCCGCAGCGTTAATGATACGGCAAACTCGTCAGCGGCCGGGCGGGCCGTAATTATCGACTTCGATTTACATGCTGGCGAAGAAAAAGACGGCGGCGGGGACGGTCGCCGCCGGTGTTGTCATCATGTGCGGGGATCCGGACGCAGTCTGCGGTCGCCGCGTGCGACGCGCGTGACAGGAGGCGACGTCGCGGCGTGTGTTGTCGAGGCTGCAGTCGCGCTGCGGTCGTCATGTGGGGGTAGGGGGAAAATGGTCTAGGGGTAAGTTGTCCGTCTCACAATCGAAATGGGGCGCAAAATGACCCTAGATGTCGACGCGCCCTTAAACTCCAATCCACCACCACCACCATCACAATCGAAATGTTGTGGGCTCGAGTCTCTACCTGTCGCTACTCTTCGCCCGCGATCGGCGTGAGAGATTGGCGACGTTGCATGACTCAACGGTCGATGTGTCGTAAAGCAAATAACCAACCGGCAGTCGCTATGGGACTTGGCGCCGTCGCGGTTGATGCTCTCGACCTGGCCATTGGCGGCCGACTGCAACAGTTGGCTGGTTATTGGGTTTTACGACACGTCGACCGTTGAGTCATGTAGCATCGCCAATCTCTCACGCCGATTGGTCGCGGGCAAAGCGTAGCGACAGGTGAGACTCGAACCCACAATCTTTCGATTGTGGGACGGGCTACTGGACTACTCGTCTACTGGACGAGTAGTCCAGACGTCTACTGGACCCCTGGACTACTCGTCCTCCGACTGTAACGATGGGCGCAAAATGACCAAACCCAGTCGATGCGCCCTAAAGCCCAAATAACCAACCGACTGCAGCTGTGCGGTGGTCGTGGGTTCGCCTCCGGGTCGGAGCACGGCTCGCGCCGGCCTCGCTCCCGGTCGGCAGCGGGGCGGGTGGTGGCCGGAAGCGAACTGATCGCTGTGTGACGGTCAGAGGGTCTGGTGTTTGGCGCGTATCGCGGGGTGTGGCGTTTGATTATGCATTGCACATTCTGAGAGATAGACGCCCGCGTCTGCGCTGCTCGCCGATGATCTGGTTCACGGGGCGCCGGGGGGGGGGGGACGAGACCGTGCATATTCACTGCACGTGCTGGTGAATGGGGTTTGTCATGGCCGCCATAGCGCCTTTTCATCGTGTTGAAGAAAGGAGCCGCGGTAGCTCAGTTGGTAGAGCGTCGGACTCTCGATCGCAAGATTGTGGGTTCGAATCTCACAGCCGACGGCATTTACCGAGTCCACTCGCGGCCAGTCGGCGTTAGAGGATGGCGACGCCATATACCTCATCGGTTGAATGCGTCGTAAAGGAATCCAAGGTTCATCGGGTTGAAAGGCACTGCTGGAGATACATAATCGGTGTGGAGATTCAGGAAATGGCGGAAGTTTTAACTGAATGAATATGTCGTTGGTGGAATGTAAAATGTAAGACACATTGCAAGTTTCTTTCACGAATCACGAATCCAACCAGCCTCGTTGTACGATAGTTATGACAGCTGTTTACATTGTCACGGTTGGAGAAGCCAGTAGACATCGAGTAGTGGTGTCATATGCCAGGGCTCAGAGAATCAGAAAAAGCGCCTGCCGAAAACCCGGGAGCTAAAAAGAACTTCATAGATTACAGGATGGAAAATCTACCGGGCATTCATATGTATGCCCAACAACAAGTATTATCACTCGAGTACTGGTAGTCGATTTATATTGATGACGATGGGAGAAAGGAGGGCGTTGTTGATTATTATTATTATATATTATTATTAGATAGATTACTGTATATATACATATATTTCACGATACATTCCCTCCACGAACTGTGGCTATTATGGACAATAAGGAAAGCACTATGTGAATAACGTGTAACATACCGCAGCAACTGGACAGCTCCATGTGTCCTTCACGCTGTATTTGCTACAGTTTCAATTGTACTGGGAGTTTCTGCACAATCTTGTGGATGTAGCGTGGGCTTATTTCTGTTGAATTTTTGTATAGCACGTGGCGCTCATTTCGCAAACTCCCTGCAAGGTGGATATTCGTTGTCCTCGAGCGAGCGTTTCCGCGCCATGTTTATGTGAGAGCGAGACAGCCCACGCGATTGCCGGCGACCACAACGACATTGGCTCGCATTAGTCGTGTTCCATCCCAGACTGGCCACCGCAAATGCCGAATAAGTGGTCCGCAACGAGCTCGTCCATCGTCGATACGCGGCGCCGCAGTCGGCGGCGCCGCCGCGCGCTGTTGATCACTCGCCGCACAACTCACGGCGGCGCGCCAATCACGGCCGTGCCAATCACGCCGTGCGCCGTTCACGGTCGCGCGCCGGCCGCCGCGGTCTGCGGCGACGCTCCTGACCGCGCCGGCCGGCTCATGTGTGGCCGACACGAAGGCCGGCCGCCGGCGTGGTCCGCCGGCTGCCGGGCGACAGCGCCACGGCCGACGACGGTCACGGAGACGGTGGGGAGTGAGCCTTAAATGAACAATCCCGGTTGGATATGCGGATATGTATATATACTGTACCTATATATATATATATATATATATATATATATATATATATATATATATATATATATATATATATATATATATATATATATATATATATATATATATATACATACATACAGATTTAAAATTTGTAGTATAAATTATAATACAGATATATATATATATATATATATATATATATATATATATATATATATATATATATATATATATATATATGCGTTGTCTCCATAATATCTAGATTAGTTGATGACTTGTGTTGGCGTGTTGCACTGTGATGTTTTGTCCAAGTTAATAGTGACAAATATGTTACACATGACTTGTTAATCCCTACAAAAATATCCGTGTAACGTTCGATGACGATTCGGGGGACAAATCCGATAAGAGGCATGTTGACACACAGAGGCATAATGTCATGAAGTGTGTAGACATAATCGGCGCCACAGGGGCCGGTCTGTGTCGACCCTGCAAAGGGAAGCATGGGCAAACAGATGCCCAGCATCCCAACTAATATCGCATCCTAAATTCCAAGGAAACTATCCAAATCATACACACCTACCAATACCTATGTAGCCCTATTCACACAATCTGCACACGTAGCTAGAGTTCTCATTTCCCCCCTCCGAACATAGATAATGACCCATTTTCGTATCTCCTCACTCACACCATCACCCAGGGCATTTCCGGCACCACATGCCTGCCCGTGGTGACGTTCACCAGACGGAGTGGTGTTGGTTGGTGACTGGGAAGTCCGGGTCCGATCTCGGAACACGCCTGTAATGTCCCGGTAGTGGCTGCGTCAGACAACAAACTTTGCATTTCGTTGTGGTACAATTCATGAAAACAAGCAAGCCTACCCATGTGCATTGGTAGCGGAAGGCCTGTCGCCCTGAAAAGTGCTCGCATGTTCTCCAGCGCATTCCAGCCTGCTCTCGCACTTAGTGACGCGGTGCTGGCGAAGTAGCAGCGCCATCTCCGCAGCGGAGGAGCCGATGGCCGTCGTCGATTGCGCGGGTGGCACGCACGTGCGTTAATGGCGCCGGCGCCGGCGCGGCGCGCGCGCTATCTCGCATAGGCGCGCCCAGCGTGCGCTTTGAGGGGGGCTTTAGGGCCCAGCATGCTCTTTGAGGAAGACATTGAAGGCGTGACGTCGGCGTCGGCTTAACATGCGTGGCTGCAATGCAAGCATAATCTGCATGGGTGAGGTTGACGGATGGTAAGGGCGGGGAGGGGAAATATAAATATTTTACTGCCGTTCAATTGTCGGCCTGACCGTCAGCAGGTGGAAACATACATTATTCACTAGCATGGAGACAGGGCTATTTCACTCACCTAATGGCGCATGGATGCATAAACTGTGATGGCTGTAATAACGTCCCCGGCAAACGGTAATCAGTTGTGCACGGAGTGCCCGAGGTACTGATGATTAATACTTGAGCGTGGAAACTTGAAGAAAACGTAATTAATATAATGCGAATCACGTTTACGCGATGAGTTACGCCGTCCACCTGAAGGCCGATGATTTAGCACGCCGGAATAGAAGTTGTTTTATGCACGTTTCATGCTGATTGAGCACCGGTAATTTTGAATTCGAAGGAATGGCTGTGCGGTATGCTCCAGAGCAAAGGTAATACTTCACAATTTAGCATTACAATTCAACGGCAACCAATTAGCAACCAACAGCATAAATAAACACGGGCTCCGTCACCGGTTTTGTATTCAGGGAGGAGTGGAGTTATCCAAGTTACCGGAAAATAAACTGGCTGGGTTCAGTCAGTTCAATTATCCACATATAATGGGGTTCAATTCAATATATAGTGGGGCTTCGAAGTATTGAGGGTCCGAACCCCCTCCCCCAGCTCCGCTCCGTCCGCCGCTGTAGTAGAGCGACTGTCCGTGAATTAACAAGTATGGATATTGGGGGATAGGTTTTCAACCCAACGGGGAATCATCAACCCAACGGGGGATCATCAACCCAACGGCTGCTGTAGAGTTGAGCATAGGGGATATAGGATAAAACCACGAGTGTTTTAAGTCTTCAGTTCCTCCTCCAAAAACGACGCGCGGTAAAAATAGCCGGCCGGTTCCATATTCATCATTAAAACCACGGGCGTGGAAAACCCGGCCGACTCCGAAGATTCATTTCGGACCACGTGGGAATGAACCCTCCGCTTTCAGAGCGAAAATTGCACTTCCCCGCCGCCTCGCTGTCATGTCCACTCACTGTCCGACGTCACTGTGGGCGGGCCACGCGACCGCCTACCCTCTGGAGGCGCCGCCTCGCGGCCGGACGCCTTTGTACGATGACTGGCGTGGCCTCCGCGACGGCTACCAGCAGAAACCGCGCCTGCGGCGACTGTCCGGCCGAATCACTGCGCCTTCCGCCGCGACAGCTTCACGCGCCATTTTTTGCGTGACTCGCGGCAACCGCCGGTGAATCGGCGCCGACTTCGTGGGAGGACGCGCCAAATTGGCGCGCCATTCGGCGCCATTATTTATTGGTTCATTACCCGGGGAATGCTCGCTAACCATTCATTACCGGCCCGGTTTGTCGGCGGGTTTAACTGCAGCACTTCGCCGGCCAGAGTCGCCCTGCAGAATAATGGCACGGTAATTTGTTTATTTCGTTAATTTTCACCTTGTTAACCGGCGTGGCCGCGGCGGCGCCCGCCGGCCGGCCCACCCAAGGAATGCGCTTCTGCGGTTCGTGGCCGCGTCTTCAGCTCGGGCGCCGCCGAAGCCGGAGCCGCGCATACCGTCTGCGAATCGTGTCCGCCGGCCCGCGGCGGTACCGGCTGGCTGTTTGTAGGCGTCCGGCGCCGACTAGCGGGTGGACCCGGCGCGCGCGCTGGCGGCGGCGCCGCGCGCGCGTCGGAGGCGCGGCGGCGGCGGCGGCGCTTTTGATTCGGGACGGCGGCCGTTTTGAAGCTTACATACGGTGGATATGGATAATTTGACGGCCATTTGCCGCTGTTAGCGGATGATTATTGTTACGAGGGGCGATCAGGTGTTTCTCTTTCAACGGGAGGCGGCGTGGAAACGGTGGCACGTGCTGCTTGTCAATTATATGGATGACGGGTGTGCTCGGGCAGGTGCGCATAGTGTGTGGCTTTTTGTCACGGGAATGTGGCGTGAAGAGTGGGGTGAAGAGGCGGTGTATGGGTAGGCGTCGACGCGCTGGAACAACCGCTGAATATTAGGGGTGGTCGTTAATACCGTTAATGGATGGGGATGAATGGTTTTTGATACGCCGCACACTGGCCTCATGATGGCTATCGCGGTGATTGAATGCTTTTTTTTAGTATGCATGCAGGCGCATTCACGTGTGCTTCATGCTGTGAATATGCTCAGGCATGAATGGGATATGTGGTGGTGCGAATATAAATGCAGCAGTGATTGGCATTCTCAGCGGAATAAATCATGGGCGAAATTTAAATGTTCAGTGTGATCTTCCCTGTATTTAGTTGCCGGGATGTGGGTTGGTCTTCTTGTGGCTCATCTATGTTGTTCGTATGGTCTGAGTAGTGATGATGTTTAGATTATCTATATGATCTAAACATCCCGTTGTTACTTATCCAGCGTACTTTTAACCGTCGTAATTCAGGGGGATAGTGTTGTTGCTTGTTTTGTGTGAGTTTCCAGCTTTACCGAGGGGAGGAATGGTGCGAGAGAGAGAGAGAGAGAGAGAGAGAGAGAGAGAGAGAAAAAAGAGAGAGAGAGAGAGAGAGAGAGAGAGAGAGAGAGAGAGAGAGGAGGGGGGAGGGAGAAAGAGGGCGAGGAGGGAGAAAAAGTGACCGACGGCAATTCCACTCTCCACTCCACTCCACTCCACTCCACTAAGGCACTCTGACTCAGCAGGGGATCCCTGGCGGCACGAAGACGCGTCTGGTGGACGTCGAGAGTCGAAGTCGTGCCGTTCGGCGGCGTCCAGCACGCGTGAAGCCCACAGCTCGGGGGTGGCGCCCAAGTGGTGGTGACTCACGGGCCTGGCGGCCAGAGTGGCGTGCTGCTCGGCTGGACTCTGGTCCGGAATTCGTAATCCGCCCGTCCCTGGCAGGGGCGCACCCAGGGCTGCGGTCGTGGCCCTGCTTTTTTTGCGGGCGCTGATGTTCCTGAACTGGGTTGATCACGCGGTCCGATTTTTCTAAATTACGTGGAGTATATTAGACAAAAGTTATTGGTGTGGAATGTTGTGTTAGTGCTCAGGAAACCACTCAGTTGTGCTGTGGACAAGGGACAAGGGGCAAGTCTCGGAAAAAAGCCACTGCACGTGGAGGGCATGTATCGTGAAATAAATAAATAAATAGGCACTGGACATGCTGGGGATTGAGATATGTTTCAGGTCTTGCGGTGTTTATTATGGTAATCGTAGTCTGGGCTGAGAAAGCATTTACGGCACACCAGGTGAGACTCCGACAATGATGCGTGCTAAGATTTAAAATATAGAGGGAGATTTAAAATTACAGTCGGGATTTCCGAGTCCACCCGCGACCGATCCGCGTGGGCGGTCTGGCAGCTGAAAGGGTTGTTAAAAGGTGCAAGGAGTGGGTGCGTGCACGACTGGAGGTCTCTCACGAAGTCAGGGTGATCCAAGTCCTTATTTTCAACACATAAAAAAATATGATTTAATGGTGAAAATGGCAAGTTAACATTAGCAGGGTAGCAAACCAGTGCGAGATGGGACTGTATGGGACGGAAGACTAGGTATTCTTAGGGTTTTTGTTTGTTCAGCGCCATAGGCGTCATTATTAATTTCACGACACTCGAGGTACGTGACCCCGGCATGTGGTATGCCCACAATCCGTTTGGGTACTCCCTTTGTCTTCATGTATTGTCCTCTCCCCATAATCGTCGGAATAATACACCTTTGGCATAGCCAGCTCCTGTGATTAAATCCGCACAATTAACACACACATGATGGGATGCCGCCACGGAAGTGGCTTTATGTCCCTTTCCGGGAACACGTGCGCACGCGAGCCAGCTTTGTGTGGGCTTTAATGATCACTAGTCGAAGCCCGTCGGTGTAGCCCTTAAACGGAAATGCCTAACTAGCTGATGAAGCAGTTTTATGCACCCACAAACCTGCTGCGTGCTCCCACAAAATTACATTAAACTTGTTTTCACCACGGCTCATGTTCGCGCGCCTACACTATGCGGCGCACCGACCATTCACCGGAAAAAAAACTAACCAGGGGGAACCGGGGTCCCTTGGATTGCCGTGGCGGTAAGGGAGACGACGCGCCCGCGTCCTGATGGCACGCAGAAGAACGCTGGTCGGCGACGGGTACATGCCCTGCCATCTAGCGGCACTTTGTGTGACTATGGTGACGAGGCGACACCCCGACAGACAGGTGGCAACTGAAGCCGCCGCAGCGCCCGGATCATTACCAGCAGACTTGTGCTCGACTCGAGTTGAATCGAGAATTGACTCATGAATCAACCGTATTTGGATGAGTTGCGAGTTGAATCGATTATTTCCCCAAATGTGTCTTGAGTCGTGAGTTGAATCACGTCTTTCTTTTAAAAAATGAGTCGAATCATGAGTCAATCATTAAAATATCTTGTGTAGGCAGCGCACGCTGAATCATATGGCTCATGAGTCTGATACCACTGAGTTGGATCTGAATCGATTCAAATTTATGTCAGTCTGTTTGAGTCGCGAGTCGAATCAGATCTCAAAATCTATGAGTCACATGTGAGTCGACTAAAAAAAATTGAGTCGAGCACAAATATGCACACAAGCGTCCGAGGCGATGCTATGGATCCAGCCTGAGGCATACAAATAAACGACGGGGTACCCATGCATCCCGTGGGTAAGCGCAGGCCCAGGTGGAACTCCTACGTCGTAGAAGGGGCTCAAAGCTCTCCGATGCTTGGCCGGTGCCTTGAGAAATCACACACCTAAGCCCTTGACCGTTTGCGGTATTTTGCCACCTTCCCTGTCGCTGGGGTTGTTGCCCCCCCCCCCTCCAGCGATTTCAAACGAAGAGTGCTAGCGACATGACAAAACGGCATATCGTACGGCACTGGACCTCAATACTCGAGATGCTCTATACACGATACTCGAGATACTCGATACTTTATTCTCGAGATACGCGAAACTTGGCGCTCGATACACGATACTCGTGATGCTATATGTTCAATATATCAGGTTTCTTTCGACATTTCGGCCGTCTGCCAGGTCAGTTCAGGGATCTTCTCGCCAAATCGGAAATATCCACACGTAATCGCTCCCTGTATGCACAAGATAGCCAATGTAGCCCTTCCCCGCTTGCGGTAGGGGACCGCGGTACCTCAGGTGGTAGGGCGTTGGACTCTTGATTGCAAGATTGTGGGTTCTAATCTCACAACCGGTGGCATTTACCGTGTCCAGCCGCAACCAATTGGCGTGAGAGGAACGCTATATAACCTAGCAGTTGAATGCCTCGCAAAAGAACCTGCTTGAGATCACTTTGTCCTCATATTGAACGGAATTCTTAGGAAGGAAGCAATTTTCAGTGGGCAGGGCGAGTTGAGATCAAACTCCCCTTATGGTCATACGTGTACATGCATGTACATGTATGTACATGTATGGCGGTTTATGTGTACGCTTGAATATGTATATATGCCCGCATGCATAGTCGGTAGAACTTCTACAGCTATGCAGGTGCTTAGAGCTACGAGTCACGTGGTTTTGATAGCATTTGTTTGACCACAGCAGGGCCACGGCAAATTAAATATGTTGTATCGTATTGTCCCGACTGTAATACAGCAGCAGACTTCTGCTCTCGAAACGAATTCTGGGTTTTTCTCGTTGGCCTGAAGCATTTGGAACCGCCATTCTGCCTCGCTCGTTTTCCCCATGTGCAATTACAAATTACCTCCCAATGTTCATTTGCCCGGGGGAAGCTGCAGACGCACACGAACATCGCCCTTCGTGTTCCGGTCTCTTGGTCGTCGCTGCCCGGCTTAATGGGGTGGCTGCGGGCGCTTTTCCCGTGGCATCCAGTTCACTTTGAAGCTTGCTGAAATGTGAAATGTTCTTAGCGGCGTAATTTGCATGTGGGCTACCCGAGATACCAGCTGAATGATATTGATTTGCGCGGCGTTCTCTCTCTCTCTCTCTCTCTCTCTCTCTCTCTCTCTCTCTCTCTCTCTCTCTCTCTCTCTCTCTCTCTCTCTCTCTCTCTCTCTCTCTCTCTCTCTCTCTCTCTCTCTCTCTCTCTCTCTCTCTCTCTCTCTCTCTCTCTCTCTCTCTCTCTCTCTCTCTCTCTCTCTCTCTCTCTCTCTCTCTCTCTCTCTCTCTCTCTCTCTCTCTCTCTCTCTCTCTCTCTCTCTCTGGCTCTGGCTCTGGCTCTGGCTCTGGCTCTGGCTCTGGCTCTGGCTCTGGCTCTGGCTCTGGCTCTGGCTCTGGCTCTCCCTCTGGCTCTGGCTCTCCCTCTCCCTCTCCCTCTCCCTCTCCCTCTCCCTCTCCCTCTCCTCTCCCTCTCCCCTCCCTCTCCCTCTCCCTCCCTCCCCCCTCCCTCTCCTCTCCCCTCCCTCTCCCTCTCCTCTCCCTCCCCTCTCCCTCTCCCTCTCCTCCCCTCCCTCTCCCTCTCCCTCTCCCTCTCCCTCTCCCTCTCCCTCTCCCTCTCCCTCTCCCTCTCCCTCTCCCTCTCCCTCTCCCTCTCCTCTCCCTCTCTCTCCCTCTCCCTCTCCCCCTCTCCCTCTCCCTCTCCCTCTCCCTCTCCCTCCCTCTCCCTCCCCTCTCCCTCTCCCTCTCCCTCTCCCTCCCTCTCCCTCCCTCTCTCTCTCTCTCTCTCTCTCTCTCTCTGGCTCTGGCTCTGGCTCTGGCTCTGGCTCTGGCTCTGGCTCTGGCTCTGGCTCTGGCTCTGGCTCTGGCTCTGGCTCTGGCTCTGGCTCTGGTTCTGGCTCACCCTCCACATACGCGCGTGTGTTCTCCTGGACCAGGGTGGCCAACATGTACTCCCACTCTTGTGAATTGGAGGGGGTGGGGTGGGGTGGGGGCGGGAAGAGGTCGGCTCATTCCTTCAGACCCACCAGATCGAAGGAAACACTGGTCAATTTTGATCCGCTTGTTGACCCATCGCAAGATGGTTTGACCACTCAAAGCCCAGCGGCGGCCCGGCCAGCCAACGCCAACATCATAGGAGGCGCATGTATAGGGTCGGACACAAGGAGACCAGTGGGACGATTTCTCCCCAACACGCGATGAGTCCTTCGCTTTGATTTTAAATTTGAGACACATTTGTGTCGAGCAGCAGTTATTGGTTTTAGCTTGTCTCTTCTCCCTGTCGTTCCAAAACGGAGCTGTTTTTCGAATTCGGAACATTGTTTTTCCGTCCGACTGTAGCATTGCGTTGCTCCCTAACCCTCCTTTCTCCCCTAAAAGGTAGTCAGCACGTGCAGTCCTGCTTCGATGTGCTACTCTCGTTTCCCTATGTAGGTTTAGATCCTTGTTTGCTTTGTGCTTAAACTATCGAACCAGTCGTTTTTATCCTAGTCAGGCACAAATTAAATGTATCATGGAGGGGTATTTTGCGCGTCGCCCATTTTATGCCATGTTGCCTCTCTCACCTGCCTGTTCATGTACTCATTCTTGGGTGTGTGATGCTTGTAATCTGGCACGTTGATGATAGCTGCATCTATGTCGACTGTACATCATTCGTGCGGATGTAAGGTATGAATGTCATAGAGGTGGCAAATGTAAGGGCCGTTTGGCCGGCCAGGAAGGCAGCAATGTGATAATGTCTAGGCTAAAATATAGCCTGAATAAAAATATTGTCTAGAAATATACGAGAAAAAATCTTAAAATCAGGCTGTGGCCGTGGCGAAAGCGCCACGCATCAATAATAATACTACGCATCAATAAAACTCTACGTATCAGCAATCGATGATATCTTCAGCGTGGTAAGAGGACCGCCGCGGAATTATGACGCCAGCCGGCCAACAGCGCATTCGCGCCGGCCGCCGGCGGCGCTGTCAGCCGTTTCCGGCGCGGCCGCGCCACCATTGTCGCGCGGCGCGGCGGCGTGCAACGCGGCGTGCCGGCGCGCATTGTGGCGCATCACGGCGCGGCGACTCAATGCTAATCGGGCCGGGTGCCGACTTAAGTTGGCGGGCGCGCGCGCGCGGCGGCCGCGCCGCCTGTCGCCGCCGCCGAGGATCGGAGGAGCGGTCGCCATTCGGGTGCGATGGCGCGTGCGGAGTACGCCGCGCTGCCCCGACGATTTGCTGTCGCTGCCGCAGTGTTGTCGGTCGGCGAGCAGGGCCTTTCGAGTTTGATGGAACGCTGCCGACAGTGACGCCCGTTTTATTGGCGCCGATGCGGCGTGGTGTGCTCGCGGAGACGCTCGGATCGATGGCGGAGGAGAGGCCGGCCGGCAGCTGGCGTCTTCTGGATCGTTTGCGCGACACCGGCAGATTAAGGAATGTCTAGTTATTGTATTGGAAGTGAATACACGAACTTCGTTGGCGCGGTAGCTCAGTTGGTTTAGAGTCGAACTTTCGATCGGAAGATCGTGGGTTCGAATCTCACCGCCGACAGAATTTGCCCAGTCCACCTGCGGCCAATCGTCGTGAGAGGTTGGCGACGCTATATAACCTGGCATCCTAGGTTGAATGCGTTGAATGCGTCGTAAAAGAGCCCAAGGTTCTCTTGAATACAAACGTTAGCTTGATGGTTTGTTAAAGCGTGCTTGTGGCTGCGCGTTTCGCATTTTCCTGATTTCTATTCCAGTTTCAGCTGCAGTGAGTTGCTTTGTGACTTTCATTCGTATTGTGTCATTTGCCACGCTGCTTTATTTCGGGACAGGGAGTATGGACATTGTCGATTGCCGATGCTCAAAAGCGCATGAAGTTGAGTATGTGTGGGACTTGGTCACACGAGTCATGCGACGCCGATAGGAGTAATTGTTGAGGTTCACAAAAAGACAATGGGGAGCATGGCTCTCCTCCCGCCTGCCCATAGCTATCAAAGAACTTGGAGCAGTTATCTGGTGCTAATGAAAAAGCACACCGGCCCATGGGTGTTGACACGTGCCTGAATTATATAGGGAAATGGAGCTTTTGAGTGCTTCCGGCTCTACCTGCTTCTGTGAACCACTGGAATGATAAAACACAACCAGCTACTTATGTAAGATCCAGACATCTTTTGTCGGGGAATCCTCTCGCCTAGCAACACAAGTGGCAACTGTTCAGCATTTAGTTACTCATTTGCTCCACCATTGTGAGACTCTTGTGTGTCTCAGTCTTCATCTCTGCTGGTGCTCCTCGAGTAGATTGTCGGCTTTCTAGTCGCCAGCCCTCCCCACAAATACAACAAAGAGCGAAACAAAAAGAGTTCACGGCGCTAAATGGTCGGCCTCTAGTTCTAAAGTCGTTCCTGCGCCGGATAATACCCGGTTTTTACTCCCCACCGCCGGCTATATGCTCATATTTTCCGCCCAATTTGGACTGGGGCGCGTAACGGGGCCCCTCTCATAAAGCCCAAACACGACCGCAATCACGTTAAGTGATGACCATCGGACACGCACGTCAGCAACAAATCGCTGCCGGCCCATGGCGCTCTTCAAAGAGGGCCGAAGTTATTTATGACGGCCGCCGAAACCGCCCGGCAAAAACGTGTCGGCCGCGCCGGCATCAAGTGGTCTCGCGACGCGGCCAGACGCGCACAGATTACGCCGGCGTTTATTGTTGCGCGATGAAAGGGATTATATTATGATCCGGCTCGACTATCGACGATGTATTCATAACGGCGGTAAGCGCGTGCGCCGCCGCCGCGCCGCCGCCGCCTCAATGGCGCCGTAATTGGCGTTGGAGAGGCCGGGGACCGGCCGATCCGCAAATTGAATTGCGCGGTCGGGTTGAGTTGCGCTGCGTTGCGTCGGCGGCGGTGGTCGGTATTGAGTTGTTGCAGCGCTGTCGGCGGGTTTTGCACGCGCACGACTCGCCAGCTGGAGGGCGGGGAAAGCGTGACGAGGCGCAGGAGCGGGGTGGTTTGGGGATGCTCTCGTGTCGTTCTGCCGACTGGTGGCAATTTGTGAAGCGCTAATCCGTCAATGGGGTCGGGGATGAGGAAGACCACGTAATTGAGGAAGACGAGAGGAGCAGCACGGGCGGCGACTAAATGCAGCCGCGATGATTCAAACGTGGCGCACCGGGGGCATCCGTGACGCACAGTCGCCACAAAGCCGGCCGCTTTGATGGCGGCTGTGCGCCTTTGAGGCTCACCCCGGCCGTGCTGTGGATCTTGGCCGCCGACACCGGCGTCGCTTGATGTCGGTACGGCATTCGACAGTCGCTGACCCGGACGCGCAGCCGGACGGGGTGGGTGAGCGCGGGCGGGCTGACGCAGCGCGCGACCAGTGGCCGCGGTAGCGCGGCTGGAAGAGCGTCGGACTCTTGATCGGAAGATTGTGGGTTCGAATCTCACAGCCGACGGCACTTGCCGAGTCCGCCTGCGACCGATCGGCGTGAGGGTTGGCGACGCTATGTAGCCTGGCTGTTGAATGCGTCATTTGAAGAACTCAAGGTTCTTTTTTTGCAGGGCGCGACCAGTGTTGGGCCGGGATGGGCACGCTGTAGCGTGGGTGGGTGGCATGACTGCGGTGTGGTCGAGTGGTGCCACTTGGAAGAGCATGTGGTCACTGCGGTTGATTTTAAAAAGCGAGGAATTCTTCGGCCGCATGAGCTGAGGCTTACCTCTGTATCGCATCCGCTGCACGCTGCTTTCCTTTTGTAGCAGCGCTTGGTCTATTCGGAGCCTTCGCATTTGCACGCGAGCTACCGTGCTGGCATCTTTCGCCGTGCTCGGTTTAGTGCTGGGCCGGGCACTATAAACCGTGGCATCAGCACAAGTTTTTGCGGTCATTTTTGCGGTCATTTTTGCGGTTCTCCGTGGAGGAAGTGTCACGATGGTGACAACTTGTTTGACTCTTGTCCCTCGACTCCGGGCGACCCCGGGAGTGAGTGCGCGACATTGCTGCTGGTGGAGACCTGCGCTGGGAAACACGAACACAAATGCATTTGGCAGAAATGCACTTTGCATTTCGCACTTGAACAGAGCACTTGAAAATGTGGAAGACGCCCTACCCTGTCTGACGGCCTACCCTGACTTTCCAGAGCTCAGAATCGCTTGTGCTTAGAAAATATGAGAACCCCCCCCCAGAAAATTGTGCCTAGTTCAGGTCGAGTGCTGATTATCTGTGGTGAAATTGACCGATGGGATCGTTCTCACGACGAAAACCGATGTCGTTGAAGCAAAGCAAAGTTCTTTCATCGATTTAGAACAATATGAAGCTTCTATTTCCAGGATGGGTTTTGACTGGTGGTGGTGCCTGGGCGTAAGACATGCATAATATTTGAAGCTTTGTTCCTTGCTCGTGAGTTGGTTGGTTACGTCAGTTGGTTTGGTTTGTATGTTCCTTGCCACCACTTGCAGTCTCGAAGTGGACTTCAACACCAGGGGTACCGAAACGATTTTCAAATTAGAAGGGTAATACTATGACCTTCTGCGCATGACTTGTTTAACCAAAAGCAAACGCTGAAAACGCCCGGGATTTTCATTGCGCATCTTGCATGCTTACACAAATGAAGCATTGGGAACACTTTAGTGATCACAGATCAAGATAGGTTTTTCGTTTTCGTGAGCTCAGTCGCGAGAAAGGTGTGAATATTTCTTAACGCTTATCCTATAACTGACGTGCATTGACCTCTCAGCGCGTGGATTGCGGTATGTTATCTTCCTGAAGTTCACCAATTTTCCAGATGGAGTCGGGCCCAACGTAATAGGTACCGAGTCAGGTCCAGACCCCAGGAACCCAGCGGCGGAGATGCCGATGTGCTCCGCCTCACTGTTACTATATGTCGTCATATTTTCCAACTAGAAAGGTCTGGAAGTCGTACGTGGACCTGTCTTGCCGCCAACTTTAAAAAAAACTAACACGCATGCATACAAACACACACTTGAGATTGTTGTGTGCTCACTACCCACTTAAGTTGGATCAACGTTTGGTTGGTTATTTGGGCTTGCGGCTTATTTAGGCGCGTCGACTGCGTTGGTCATACAGCGCTCGCAGCAACTGGGATAAACGTTTCCGGTAGTTGTTGGCATCCTACGATCGATCCAGATTTGACCAAGTCTGGAACTGCTGGGCGCTGTATGACCGAAGCAGTCGATGCGCCCCTAAGCCCAAATAACTAACCCAGTCTGGAACTGCCACCGGTGCCCGAGCGACAGTCGCGCCCGCGCCGCCGACAGTCGGGCACGCGCCGCCGGGTCGTGACCCGGCCGGCCGGCGGCGGCGGCGGCACGCTTGATGTGGCCGGCCATTGGTCGGCGCCGGCTGCAACAAAGGCGCCGCGCCGCATCGACCCGGGCCCGGCCGGCGCCGATTCGCTGGCGGACGCGCCGCCCCCGGCGAATGGTCAGCTGTGGCCGGCTGGCCGCCGTTCGGCGGCACGGGGGCGTGGGCGTGGGGGTCAGCCGGCTAGAGCGACAGGGGGCGTTCCGTCGGCCATAGCGGCAGGGGAGGGGGGCTCGGCCAAAATGTCCGGTGGTGGTAAAAGGCATGGCTGCCCATAGTAGAATAGACGTCATAGAGTAGACATCATTTGTTCAGGAGGGCCTAAGCGTTTTTCTGGCTACCCCGCCCCTCCCGGAAGAAGCTTATCCCAGAGGGCCAGCGTACATTGATATGTTTATGGGCTTTTTTTTTTTTGTTTTGGACATACTTGGTATACTCTAATGCCTTCAGAACCCTACGCACGGGTAGGCTACTGCTCTTGGGACAACGAATCGGACCGAACTGGAGGGCTGTTACCGAACTGTCCTCCCAGCATGAGCACATTCTACCATAGTGCAATACCACGGGAGGAAATTGCTTCAAAAGGACTCCAATCCTGAAAACTTCAGGCTGGTTCCTGGAGCGGCGCGTTTTTGGAAGGCTACCAACAGAGCAAACACTGGCGACCGTGCCACCGGGGAACTTGAGAGGGACTCGTTTTGCAAGGTATCCGAAATGGTCAGGAATCGAGAGAGACCTGACGTTCCAATAACTGCAACAGGCAGTTGTAATCACTGGCGAGCCTCACTGCCCGCCCCGATGGTCATGCGGCAGCTGTCGGCATTGCTGCCCTCGCTGTCTGACCCTACGCCCCTGTCCGACGCTCCCGCTAGGTCATCTACGCTACGCCATCTGACCTGACCGCTACGCCACCTGACGCTACGCCATCTGACGCTCCCGCTAGGCCATCTGACGCTACGCCATCTGACGTTCCCGCTACGCTGTCTGACGCTACGCCATCTGACGCTCCCGCTAGGCCATCTGACGCTACGCCATATGACGCTACGCCACCTGATGCTACGCCGTCTGACGCTACGCCATCTGACGCTCCCGCTAGGCCATCTGACGCTACGCTACTCCGCCATCAGCCGAACGATGTTTGGGCCGTCTTCAGAACCCTGTTGCTCGACAACGGATGTTTTGCTGGCAGAGGAGTGCCAATTGATTTCGGCTGCAGTTTTGTTTAGCATGCTGCACTATATGCAGCGAGGTCACAGGCTAGACATCGCCGGTGCGCGCACCGCGAACGACGGTTCTTGTCCCAGTTCCGGTCTCGTTCGACAGGGGTCGGCCGTGGGTTGGTATGACGTCTGGGACAGGAAGAGGGACGGGGTGGGTCACGAGTGTTTACAAAGCTCATTTGAGAGCTTCGCCCACCGCATTGCATGGAATTGATTAACTGAAACGCTACACGACCTTTACTTTTTCGGATACTTGAGTGTATGAATTTCAGTGAAGCCTGATAATTGACATAATGTGGGCAGAGCATGCCAATATCGCCCGCGGTGGATTCGACAATTGGAGATGTGCTCTCGAGCGGAAATGTACTCTCCCCCTGTACTCCCCCGGATGCGTTCAAGATTCTTCTCTATTCAGTACGAGGTCGTATGCTCCAGGGACTTTCTGAATTACTGACCTGCTCTTCCGCGCGCCGTGGAGTGGCTTAGACGTGGCACGCGCGTCTCAAACGACGGCATCCCGGAATTTGTCGCTGCGCTCGGGACTTTCCTCGCGTGTTCCGACTCGGGGCTCCTCCGCGAAGGAGAGTGCCACTTTCGTCACGTCGGCAGTTGAAAGGTGCAGCGCGTATTCTCCCGCAGGGAGGTGCGCGGCTCCCGTAAGGGTGTTGTCACGTGCCGTCAGACCGTGATTCTCGCCCGTTGCGACTGTGCCGCCCCGGTCGGATTCCGCGATGGTTTCCCCGGCCGTTACAACGGTAACGCCCGGTGAGGTGTCGCTGATGCGCCTTCCAGGATTTCCGGAATTCCGGCCAGGTGGGCCGCCTGAGATCGGCGGAGATTATTTGGCAGGTGGATACACGAGAATGCGTGTTTCCACGTTTCCATGGCATGACAACAATTATACGATTTTCCGTCGTCTCCAACTGGCTGCGCTATTTTCTTCACATTTTCCATGAATATCCTCTCACGTTCCACTCCCACCTCCAAGTTTTCCAGTAACTCAAGCATCCTCTCTTCAAGCTGCCATGACTTGGCTGACTGAACCTGGAATATGACAGAATCTATGGAGAAGTGATCACACCATTTTCTGGGTTTTCTTCCCGAAGGGCGAATTCAGCAAATCTCTGAACTCCTACCCCTTGACCTCAGCTGCGACACACTTCCGACCAATGACACGATGTACTTATCCGAAAATAGCTTAGAACAGTTATTTATATCGTTTCAACTTCTGATCTAGATAACCAACATGAACACCCTGTGCAAATATTAAACACCCGGTGTAGATATTATTTTTGGTCATTCAGTCGTCGCCTTCCAAAGCTTCGGTCTAAGAGGTTCGGCACATTATTATTATTGATGATTACAAGAGTTGCTTATACAGTGGGCGAACAAAATGAACAATCATGTGTGACATTTAACGGCCATACGGAGAATGGTCTCGACAAGACTGGTCGTGCCTGGAATGTGATTGGAATGTGATTTAGCGTGTGTCCGAAACCTGCAAAATGTCAAACTGGAAAGAATCTACGGACCGTCGGGCAAAGTCTTGATTTCACGTTTGGCAGTTGAGTGGTATTCTACCCGCGCTTCCGCCCAAGTGTTGCTGCGTCATAGTTACGGCGATTGAGATGGATTGATTTCCCGTGAGCATCCACCGCTGAAAGGCAGATTCTCAACATTTGGTTTCCGCTGCAATATCCCATTCGCCGACCGAATGGCATTCGGCAAATGTCATTCGACTCTTTCGTGAGACATGCACCTGATATAAAAGCAACAGCGCAACGTTTGCTGACTGAACACTGCGAGAGTATTCTGAACACCCGCGGTGGAATATGCGCGGTGTCCGATGAATATTTGGTGGTCGGGACGGCTTCAAATGGCCAACTAGGATATAATCTTTCGGACGGCTCTCGTAGATTATTTCCCATCCGGTCGGCCTCGAATGCATATTTTAATGTCACGCTGTGCGTGTATTGTTGCTGTTTTTGTTTGTTTGTTTGTTACTAGTTGCTGTCTTGTGCTACGCCGGTTTTGCTTAAAACAGCAACAACAACAAAAAATGCATTGACCAAGTATCCAACACCACATGTTAATCAATAGCTCGAATTATTCGTCTGAAATATATGAGTGATTGCTATTTTGTTCCAGCCTATTCAGCTCTCGCCGTTTCCTCGCTTTTCCTTTCTGCGTCGCCATTCGGAACACATCTGCAGACAATTCGTTATGTCTAGCGGGCGTGCAGTTTTTTTTCCGTGCGTTCCATTTCGGAAATCACGTGCCCGGGTAAATCTCCGTAAACTGGTGTGCCGTCGTCGGCCGGCCGGCGCGGGATCGATCCGCGCCGGGCGCTCATTGGTCGGCCGCCAACGGGCCGACGCGCCGATTGGCTAATGGCCCTGTCATTTGCAACGGCGTCCCGGAGGGAATCGGCCGGGATGTGTCGATGGGAAATGGAAAATAAATAAAACAGACGCCGGGCCGAGATCAAAGCGCGCGCGCTGGTCGGACCGTAATGCGCCTGTCCGGGGATAGGAACCCAATTAAATGGCTGAGAGCTGTGTGCTCGGCACACTAGGCCTGCCTTCCGCTCGCTGTTGCCTCCCTGCAGGCCGGGTCCTGAGCAAGCTGTGTTCCGAGGTGAAGCCATTGCCGAGCGGTGGAACTGGGAGCGGCGGCCGGTTTGAGATCAGTTCTGCGACCTGATGTCACCATGTTTGTGTGGTTGTTGGGTACCACATTGTGTAGTTGGTGGGTACCACATTGTTTGTGTAGGTACCACATTGTTGGTGTAGTTGTTGGGTACCACCTTGTTTGTGTAGTTGTTGGGTACCACCTTGTTTGTGTAGTTGTTGGGATTCGGGTATCACCTTGTTTGTGTAGTTGTTTGGTACCACATTGTTGGTGTAGTTGTTGGGTACCACATTGCTTGTGTAGTTGTTAAGTAACACATTGTGTGTGTGGTTCCTGGATACCACATTGTTGGTGTAGTGGTTGGGTACCACATTGTTGGTGTAGTTGTTGGGAACCACATTGTGTAGTTGTTAAGTAACACATTGTGTGTGTGGTTCCTGGGTACCACATTGTTTGTGTAGTTGTTGGGATTCGGGTATCACCTTGTTTGTGTAGTTGTTTGGTACCACATTGTTGGTGTAGTTGTTGGGTACCACATTGTTGGTGTAGTTGTTGGGTACCACATTGTTGGTGTAGTTGTTGGGTACCACATTGTTGGTGTAGTTGTTGGGATTGGGAGTTGTTGAAACCACATTGTTTGTGCAGTTGTCCATATTTTTTTGGAAGTTGTTTGGTACCACATTGTTTGTGTAGTTGTTTGGTACCACATTGTTGGTGTAGTTGTTGGGTACCACATTGTGTAGTTGTTGAGTACCACATTGTTCATGTGGTTGTTTGGTACCACATTGTGTAATTGTTAGGTACCACATTGTTTGTGTAGTTTTTGGGTACCGCATTGTGTAGTTGATGGGTACACATTGAGAAGCCAGTGTCGATTGTCGCGCGCCAAAAGGATTTTTGATCGCATTTGCGAAACATCCGCTGTAGTTTTGCATTGCTGCCGACATCACAGACGAGGATATTTTATTGAAATTAAGGGAGCCGAAGTGTCATGCTATGAATATGTTTTCGACTCAGGTTAATGTTCGAATGTGTCATCCTGCGATGACCTTCAACACCGTGCATTTTCTTGTCGCTTTGAGGAAAGGTAAGAAGCCTTAGAGCTGAGTGTGCCTAGGTACCCATGCAAGTTTTTGATATTGGGTGACTAGTTACATCCAGCTTTTTCCTCTATACATGCTATTTAAGTTACGAGGTTAAGTTACATACTATTTACATGTTCTTAAAGTGACCTTCCCTGGATCTGGTAATTTTCTAACACACGTTCAAGAACATATTTGACTAAGAAAGGAATTGATGGCCTTATTGGGCCTTCCAAGGACAATATTTCACTTCTGGGTCCTTCTGGCCTTCTGGCCTTCTGGCCTTCTGGCCTTCTGGGTCCTTCCCGGCTGGGAGTCCGCGTTGTCTTGAGCTGCAGTAGCCCTTCCAAAGCAGCGCAGAAGCTGCTATCGAGTGAGGACCGCCATCCCCCTTCCCCCCGCAGCGGCGCTGACATAAACAAACAAGCCTCCACGCGGCGATCTGATCGTGTCAAGATGGTGGTGGTGGACTCCGCTGGCCATCCACTGCCGGTTCAGTGGCAGCTGAAGTGCCGACTGTCTCCAGAGCTGCCATATCTGGCGCAACGCCAATGGTGGAACCGGCAGTGTTGGGCGATATATTTACGTTGTTGGATTTGCGCGAGCCAGTTGTTGTGCAGGCACTTCGTCCTCAGTGATTGCTATTGCTGCGGAAATAATGGTAGCGCGATATTCTCTTACTTGACAGGGTCGATTTATTTCCACTGTGCCAATTCCACAGTTGTAACAATGTTCTTAGCCAACTGGTCAGAATTATTTGAGTCCTTGCATAACCGGAAGAATTTTTACCAGGGCACTTGGAAAGGTGACAGGAATTCGTTATCGTTTTGTGATAAAAAGATGAATTAACACTGGTGCCATTTCGGAAGAAAGTAGTCTTCTGTCCACCCATGTAAGCACATCTCCGCATGAAGTGAATGTGACCCGTGGTCATCAGAATGTGGTGGTCGTGTTAATGAATGCATCCATTGTAGTGCATATGTCTGCATTGCCGCGCCATTGGTAGTTTGATGCGAAACAGGTATACTGGATCAATGTTTACACCAATTTTGTTTTCACATACCGGTTGATGTATGCGGTTAATAACACCTGAACTTCATTTCAGTCAGGTTTATTCATTTATGCTGACGCGGAGGCCAATTCGCTAATTAAAGCGTTTCGAAATATGTTGCAGGGTGCATTCTACGGTAGATACCTTTATTATTTTCCCGTGGAACAAAGCTTGATTAGAGCATTTCATTTCACATTTTGCTGATTCCTGAGTAAATATGAATGCAAAGTTGTGGGAATTATTGTGCGTGGTTGGTGATGTCTTTCGTTGTTCTTCTATTTTACCCTCGCAGACTTTCATAATATCCTAAGTCAACAAAAGCGAATGCGTGTTCAAGCCTGACCTGAGCTATTCTGTGCCATTGTTTACTTCTTCCAAGCACACAAATCCGGGACGCTGACCGCCAATACGCGCCGCTCCCTTTCGGACGTGTGTTTTGCACCGGCCTCAGCCGCCACGACGGGTCCACCATGTCACCAGTGACAACCGCAGTGGGCGCCAACCACCTCTCTCCACACACAGAACACAAGCCCGCGCGTCCCTCCACGCGACACACCCGCCTGAAAAGCACACTACTGCATCGTCCGATTGTCCCCAGCCCCCCGCCCCCTCGTCGCCTTCGGTAAGCCGTTTTTTGTCTGTCGCCGGCCGGGCCGCGCCGGGCCGGGGCGGTTGTGTCTGTCTGTTGCCAATGTAGCCGGCGGCGTCATGGTGTTCGCCCATGCGCGACGCGGGCGCGCGCGCGCGCGCCTCGCACGAGTAATCCACGATGCTAATTTGGCGGCTCCGGTGCGCTGCGTCAACAGGATTATGCGGCGGCTGTTTGAAATTCGCTCGCGTGCGGCGACGGCGCTGCCGCCGCTGCCGGGCGGGTGTCGGATGGTGGCGGTGTAAGCCGGCGTGATAGTGATGGTGCTGGTGTTAATGATGGTGATAGTCGTGATGATGATGATGGTGGTGGCGGCGGGGTGGGGTTGGTCATGGTGGTGGTAGTGGTAATGGTGGTGGTGGTGTTGTGATGGTGGTGATGACGGTTGTGATGATGATTGTAATGATGGCTATGATCATCATCGACATCGACATGATGATGATGATGATGATGATGATGATGATGATGATGATGATGATGTCGATGTCGATGTCGATTGTAATGATGGCGATCAGGCGCGCACCCAGGACCGAATAGGGCACTATGGGGGGCCGGACCGAATAGGGCACTTGGGCGGCTCCAACAGGGCACTTTGTGGCTCGGGGCACACTGAAAGGTTTGTTGACCGGTGGGGGGGTGGCGTGAGTTTTCCATGCCGCATGGGACAGGAAAGGGCACAGGGGAATGTCATGTTTAGGCCAAGAGGGCAGTTTGGTGCCCAAAGGGCATCTTTGGCACAGGCGGGGCACATAAGGCAGGTGATTTTTGGGTTAAATTTGGGGTATTCCGGCAAAGAGGGCACTTTTCGGTCAAGAGGGCACTTTTGGCCAAAAGGGCACTTTGGTCTCATGGGGGGGGAGGCGGACACCCTGCCCCCTCCGGTGCGCCACTGATGGCGATTATGTTGATGTGGTGTATTGTTTTATACACTGGCGCGAGGACACTGCTAAGCCAATCCCTCCGATTTTAGCAAATTCTAGTATTAGCCGTGAAACATACCGTAGAAAGGAACGACTTAAAACGGCTGTTGCCTTATCTCCAACCCGTGGGACTATCCCTTCATTCGTGCACATGCTTGGACTTCACCGTCTTAGGATATGTGGATAATAATCTGGATAATATTGATGTTGTGACGCCCATATTCGTTGTCGGTAAATTATTGCCCTCAAAATTGTCCCAGTCAACACGATGTTCACCGCTGCGTCCCTGTTCACGTCCCCTGCGAGGTATACATGAGTACCGCGTAATTCTGCCAAGTGGTGGGACACATTTACTGGCAACCAACTGACGAGTATCAGCGCGACTGTTTACACCAGTAAAGGTGGCTCGATGACCAGTGCAGTCGATGCGATGCAGTCGACGCCCACCAGTAGAGGTGTGCACCCGACTCACAGATAGCAGGGCTGTGCCGTGAAAACGGGCGCGAGGCGAGGCGTCGGCGAGTCGGACCTGGCATCGCTGCTGTCTCTAGCCCATCCGTCCGTCCGTCCGTCCGTCGGTTACTGCTGATTACGTGCTGCGCTGTTTGTTTTTATGTATGTCACGAGCATCGCCAGCGCGTCAACAAATCTGGTGCAGGTGGTGTGATATCTGATACCGGATTCGGTGACCCCGAGCCGGTTTTCACTGCTCGCTGTACGGGTTGGTGCTCGGCGGCTCGGCCGCTGTCTGGACTGTCTTCGCTGTTGCGCGTGTGGCATGAAATACACCCAAATCCGACCTTTGTGGAAGAGTATGTTTTTGTGTGTTTTTCCTTGCCATATATCTCTTTAAAAACGGATTAAGTTTGTCCGTCGCATACAGGAGTGTTCCTGCCTCAGCTTGGACCACGAGAATGCGGGTTGTCTTACTGTCGTGTGTTTCGTAACATTGTGCACGGGTGACTTTAGATTTGGTGGCATTCACGTGACACTGGAAGCAACTTCTTGGTGCAAAATGATCATTGTCCAATCCATATTCACCATAAATATACACATGCAAATTGATGTGTGAGGATTTCTTCACTCTTGGCGGACCCTTTTAGATTCGCACACGCTTATGGACGACTTGAGGTTGAAATTTATTCCATCGTATTGTGCGAAATTCACGATTTACACAGTCCGAGCGCTATCGGCTTTGCCTGCCGGGCTGTCCCGACGGAACACGAGACGAGGCGCGTGCCACTCACAGTCAGCTACCGGCTTATTCGGCGAGAATTCCATGTAGCCGTCAACTGCACGCGCACGGTACATGGTTGCAGCCACGCCATGCCCCCCGCTTCGCACTCGAGCGAGCCGTGGCCTCTACATTGCTGCTCGGACCTTTGATCTCGCCGACATTGCATACTCTCGAGCCGGACTCGTTAATCGGACACGCCGGCACGTGTCCGCCAGCCGGGTGCTTCACTACCGAGTTTTCATCAGAAACCGAATTTTCAGCACGCGCTGGTCGGAATAGGTTTTTTGTCGACGTTTCCATCCAGATTCGAGAGTAATAGAAAATGCGTTTGGAAGCGCTTCAACCGGGGAAACGCGATACAGGATTCCGATCTTGGGATACACTTGCAGTACGGCTGGATCCTGTGAGTGCTGTGAGTCGCATGCACAAATTCATTTCGATTTATGCATTCATTGACCGTTTACCTGGATGCTTGTTTTTTCGTTCCGAAGCGGGAACCAACTGAACGCTTTGTGTTTGTTATTTATGTCATGGAGATCCGCTCATTGTTGACTGGAATATGACGTTCAGGGAGCTCTGCACGGCAAATGTTCGTGGCGGGTTGGATATATAAGCGTTCGTTAGGTGCATCATGTTGCTACGTATCGCATAAGCGTAGTGCCATTGTTGTAATTGATAAAATATTCAGCCGTTTTTCTTCCCTACCACATGGTGTCTAAGACATTGGGACACCACCTCCCAATGTCTTAGACATGGAAGGTGGTGACGGAGCCTCCACCCACTCACCCATACAGACTGAGATGGCCTTAGCGTTAGCGCTTTTGAGTTAGAATGGCCAGGCTGAGATAGCTCCGACACTCCTGTCCATTCTTACCCACAGTCACACCTCAGCATCACAACACCTGACTCAGGACAACGCGCCTAGTCCTCGGTAGCACCCCTCGCGCACAGTAATGCCCCTGGTCCATGATAATGCCCCTGACCCACGGCAAGACGCCTGGGCCGACTCTGACCCCCGAAACTCCAGTAGCTTCGAGGACAGCTCGCTCCAGCCCCCCCCCCCCCGCCGCTGGTGAGCGGCCGGCGCCGCGGTCCACTCGGGTATCCCTTACTGTTGCGCTGTTTCACTGATGATAGTCCCGTTTCACTGTTTCACTGATGTTTGCTTGCGCTTGCTCTTTCTGTTTCACCGTTTGACTGATGTTACTTCCATTTCACTGTTCCACTGATGATGTTTGCTTGCGCTTGCTCTTTCTGTTTCACCGTCTCACTGATGCTACTATGGGTGCTGTATGACCAACACAGTCGATGCGCCCGAAAGCCCAAATAACCAACCAACCACTGATGCTACTTCCATTTCACTGTTTCACTGATGATGTTGCTTGCATTTCAATGTGTCACTGACGATGTTATGGGCGCTGCATGACCAACGCAGTCGACGCGCCCCTAGACTCCAATAACCAACCAGCCACTCGGGTATCAATCCGAGCACAGTATCTGCGGGTCGACCGCCATCTGTGTATTCAATCTGACCGAGTTAGTATGCGACGGCGATGCGGAAATCGCCGTGCGATCAGCGCTCGGGCGCTGAGCGGCGCCGCGCCGAATGCCAAGCAGCGGCGGGCGCTGCTGCTCTGCTGACGGTGGGAGGGCGGGGCTGGGCTGTCGGAGATGTCGGGTGTAGCTGCCGGAGATCTCCGAACTGTCGGAGATGTCGGGGAAAGCTTCCAGAGCTGTCAGAGCTGTCAGAGCTGTCAGACGCTGCCGATCTGCAGATGGCGGGAGGGTAAGGTTGGGCTTTCGGAGATGTCGGGTTAGGCTGCCGGAGATGTCGGGTAAAGCTGCCACAGCTGTCAAAGCTGCTGCTTTCCTGGTGGTGTGAGGGTGAGGTTGGGCTGTCGGAGATGTCTGGTTAGGCTGACGGAGATGTCTGGTTAGGCTGCCAGAGATGTCGGGACAGGCTGTCCTGACCTGACATCTGTGTCAGGTATATAACGCCAGAGTTGCCAGGTAAAGCTGTCAGAGCTGCCATAATTGTCAGGTAAGGCTGCCAGAGCTGCCAGGTGAAGTTGCCAGAGTTTTGCGACTCTCAGCTGCGTATTCGGCTGGAGCCGCTCACACGTGCACGGCCGGTATTCGTGTGCCCGGAGCGCCAGGACCCCTCGGGTCTCGGTGGGACAATCGAGTGTCATACGTTGACGGAGGGTTGGGACCTTCGGCGTCACTATAGCACTAGGATCTGGTTGGGTTGTGTAGGTTCTGTGGATTGCACTAGCTGCGGCTGCACTTTACGCGAGTCGTTGTTTTAAAGTCGGTAAAATGTATGGAAAATGAACATCGTATTTCAGGTAATGGTAATATTTGGTATAGGTGTAATATTATTGAACATGATTTCAACATCCGGTTGGTTAAGCGCCGGGCGAGAACGTGATATCGACATTAAAGTCATCTAGCTGGGATAAACTTGTTCCTGCGAACCAATAGTAAGTGCAACTGCAAGCGGAGCTCGGATTGTGCCCTGTGCGCATAGGTTGAGGTTTCCAAGAGCTATTGTTATCGTCAAAGTGGGATCTGCGCTCGGCCCCCACCCGCAGGAGATCTGGTTCAATGTTTTGATAATGTTTGCGATTGCGTTGCTGGCACGAAATAATCGGGTGTCCGCACTGATTAAGACGATTCAGTGTGTTCTGAGTTTTGGACACAATTTTTTTCGTTTTCCAGAACAGAAATTGGCATGCTTAGCGGGTTTCCATGGGTCGTATTTCTACGTTTTGGTACTACTTTTAGTTTAGAGAGCGAGTAATGACGAGGGGATTTCAAAATGCAAGTGTTGCTTCAATACCTCGATTGGTGTTGTATTGGAAATATCACTTACTGGCGCCAACTACACCACTTACTAACGTGCAAGCCGCCATCCATTCGCGCAACGTTGGGTTCGAAGGAGAAGAACAACCTCTGGTTCTTACGACGCATTCGATCGATCAGACACATAGCGTCGCCAACCTCTCACGCCGATCGGTCGCCGGTCGACTCGATAATGCTGTCGGTTGTGAGATTCGAACTCACAATCTTGCGGTCAAGAATCCGACGCTCTACCAACTGAGCTACCGCGGCCCCCACCTTTGGGTTTGAATCATCGCCTGCTCGAATAATTTCCTCCATTAGTGACGTCTACCATGCGCTTCGCCACACGCATAGATGTCAGTGTAGTCACTTACCACTTACCTTACCACTTACCACTTACCTTACCACTTACCACTTACCTTACCACTTACCACTTACCTTACCACTTACCACTTACAGCGGGTTGTATCTCATCACAAAAACTACGTGCAAAGTATCCCATGAATGGATTACTTATGCGTTTTTACGCGTCCGACAATAATGATAGGCTCTGGATTGTAGTCGTTTTCAACAGCGCGCTGTCTCACTGCACATACGGGGGATGCGGCGCTTTGTCCAGCACGGGCCGCCACGTGCTCGCTTTGTTTTACCGCCTCCGGTGCAGATGGTTCAGACGGCGATAACATCTCTATCCTGAGCGCTGTAATTTGGATGATTGTGTATGAGAATGGACGGCGGGTGAGAGGGGGTAGATGCTTATCGCATTGTCAGTCCCCCCGCTCTCCGTGAGATTAGCGTTCGGCTCGGGGAGTACCTGCTGCTCGACAGTGAGGCGGGATGTTCGCTGGCGGTGCGGACTGCGTGCTTGGCAGTGTAAAGTAATTCACCATGTGACCTGAAAATTCGCAGTTAATGGAGTTGTACTATTTCATCCTCATGCTAGGTTTTTACCATTTTGTCACATGACGTATGGGCAGTCATCATGCACATGACTGCTAAATAATGTAAAATGCATATGACTGAAGTGGAAGGCATTCTGCCTTTTAATCCTTAAGTGACAATCCTTTATTTTCGTTCAATCTTTCACTATTCCCAAGCAACTTCTTCCTTTATCCACACAGTTAATGGCCAAGTAATTTTAGGACACTGGTGCTTGGGGTGGGTGTGTTCGCACACGAATGTTGTGGTGGTTGTTGGTTTGCTGCACGTTGACCGTTGAGTCAGGTAGCGTCGCCAATCTCTCACGCCGATTGGTCGTGGGCGAAGAGTAGCGACAGGTGAGACTCGAACCCACAATCTTTCTGTTGTGGGACGGGCAACTTGCCCCTAGACTACTCGTCCCCGCACACAAATGTTGGTCCGCCATGAACCTCGTATCCAGGGAGGGACCGCGGTAGCTCAGTTGGGAGAGCGTCGTATTCTTGATCGCAAGATTGTGGGTTCGAATCTCACAACCGACGGCATTTATCGAGTCCACCCGCGATCACTCGGCGCAAGGGGTTAGCGACGCTGTATAACCTAGCGGTTGAATGCGTCGTAAAAGAACCCAAGGTTCTTGTTCGTAGCAAGGGAGCTGTACCCTGCTGCAAAATGCGAGACATGCGTCTGTCTGCATATGGAAGCTGGTCACGTGTGTCAGGTTTTGAGTGGTGAGATTTAGATGGAGACTGAGACTGAGATTGAGGTTCATGGATGGCTCGTCATCAGTTGAGAGTCATCGGTCATGCTATGACGCCAAGCATGTGCATCTGCTCGGTGTTTTGTCCTTTTCGACTGTCCTTGCTGTTGTGAGTGTTTCTAAGGTATACATTCTGCACCAAGAGCGCCCTTAAACCCCAATAACCAACCGGCACCACCAAAAGCTCGGGATTGCTCGGTAGGTGCATTAGCGCGGAAGGAATGCCTGTCGGGGCCCTGGTGGTTTGTTTGTTTATTGGTTGGTTCACGACACACTTTATGCACATTCACGGCTAATGGCGCCGCCCACACTGTTTCGCCGGTGGGCCGCGGGATTGGGAAATGTCCCGAGTGGCGCTAGAGTCGAACCCGGGACCTTTGGTACCCATAGGGCCCTGGTGGTGCACGTCTACCGAGAGATAGTCGCCGACAGGCCTGGGTCCGAGCCCACCGCTCTGGCTTCGTCGCCGCCAGACGCCTGATACGCGCTGCTCTGAATTCTGCCTTCATGCGGTGATCCCTCTGGGCGATTCACGTCCATATTGTTGTCGCCTGAGGCTTCTGATCTGTTACGTAGCCGGCCATGTTAGGCCCCACATCGCATCCTTCCCAATAACACCACGGGGCGTCGGTAGCTCAGTGGTTAAGATGAGCGTCTGGCAAGCCAGAGGTACGGGGTTCGATTCCCCGCGATGCCCGCCCTTCCTGCCAGGGTGAGAGGCAGGCGACGCTGTATGGCCTCAGCTGCTGAGGGCGTCGTAAAGCCACAATCCAATCCAATCCAATAACACCACAAATGTGAAATTTGCAGTCACGTGAAACCTATTCCTGATACTTAAATTTGTAGTCTTGTGTTATCCCGCCACGCCTCGCTTGACTACACTGAATTTGATCGGGGACGGCCGAGTGGTTAATGTGTTGGGCTCTCGGTGCCAAAGGTCCCGGGTTCGACACTCGCACTGCTCGAGACATTTCCCAATCCCGCGGCCCACCGGCGGAACAGTGTGGGCGGCGCCATTAGCCGTGAATGTGCATAAAGCGTGTCGGGAACCACCCAATAAACAAACAAGACTGCACTGACTTGGTTTGACCTCGCGTGACCTCACGTGACCCCCGCCACACACACACACACACAAAACACACACACACACACACACACACACACACACACACACACACACACACACACACACACACACACACACACATTTCACACACTGACTTGGTTTGACCTCACGTGACCCCCCGCCACACACACATACACTGATCTCCCGGCTGACCTATTGTGACTTCTGTTTCAGGGGAAGGTGCCGTTGCCGTCGACGGGGCTGCCGCCGTTCTTCTACAGCGGCGACTCCTTGTCGCAACCGCCGCCCGCGCACATGGGCATACCGCCGTACCAGCTGGAGCCTAAGCCAGGTCAGCACGGGTCACGGGTCACGCGAGTGACCTCGGGTTGGCGATGCCGCCGTGGGTGCGGTTGCATCAGCGGCATTGCATGGTAGTCGATCGGTGCGCTTAGCCGGTTTTGGTCACGGTGATAAATTATTCAAGGAGTATGGAGGAATGTGCCACTTATTGAACACTGAATCGACGTCCTTCAAATATGTATCGACGCTCTGCATCTTCATGGGCGCTTGTGGAGTTTTCATGCCTCGCTTCGACAGAACCCTGTTCTTAGGCATCATGCTTATGCTCACCATAACGGATCCGGGATCGTGATAACGAGCATCCCGTAGCGCAATTCCAGGTACAGAGATTACCTAGGATGTGTTATGCTATACAATACCAATTTATAGCATAGGCATTTGTATTTTTATCGTTGTTATCCATATCTCAAAATTAGGTACCTCACACAGCACACAAAACAGGTAGTTATATGCAAGCAATTGTCTCAAAACTGGGTTTTAGGATCAGAGTATTTAAGCAACATTATTTCCGTGGCAATTTCGACATCCTGCTGTACTCGTTTCAACATCTCACACCTAACAAAAGTTCAATGTTTTAACACTGCTCGGGCATGACACAGAACTCATTGTGGTTGGCCGACATTGCCGCACGGCCCCAGCAAGTATGGCTGGAGATCCCGGGTGGGTCGGGGGCCTGCCCCGCCCCCTGGTTTGGCACCCTGCCGGTGTTAAAAGACACATCTTCAGTATGGACTCCGCGAATATCAACTCTGGTCGATGCGCCCCAGAGCCCCCCCCCCTACACACACTAAAAGTATGGACTTGGACCCCCCGGCTTCATGAAAGATCTCCAGCCCTGGTAGCAAGTCGTAGCTGAAGGCGTGTCGAAAACTACTTTCGACCACTCTTTCCAAAAAGTGTCACAACATGCTTAAGACCCCGTCCCACTGCCAAATCGAACGGCAAAAAAATTCGTATCCTTTAATTCTTTGCAGCGTTTCTTTTCGTAGGTACGTGTTTATGGCTACGTGATTATGGTTCTAAAGCTCATCGATTTTCGTAAGTACAGTCGTTGCATACAATTTGCACGATGTACTATTTTTGGCGGCTTGGTATTACTTTTATTCGAGTCTGTAGTGGCACCAAGCATTTAGTGCCGGGTTATTTCAGCGCATAGGGCCGCTACACCTATAGATGCCAGGCGCTGAAAGACGACAAAGCAATCACGGTTCAGCATGGGCGCTGCATAGCCACTGCAGTTGATGCGCCCTAAAACCCGAATAACTAACTCACGGCTCATCAATTTTCAAACTGGTCATGAATGGATAGGCGAAGACCTCTCGAGATTCCAGGGTACGGGCCAACAACAATAATTGTCATCTTACGTGAAGACAAAAATGTAACCCAGAATGAAAAAGGCGGTGGTTTTGAATTTGTTATCCCCTACCATTAATTGCATTGCATTTAGATTGCTTTATTTATTCTGCAAAGTGCAACTTTTTCGGGATGATCCAGTGAGGATGCAACGAACCCAGAGACGTCATGACCCCTCGGCTCCGGGGTTTCCACCCATGCATGCAGGCTTGAACAGGTGCTTAGTGGCCCACGATCGCACAGACGATCGACTCGAACTGGCCGAGTCATCGTCAGTTTTGTCAGCATCGTCCGGGAATGTCCCGGGGATATATCGGTGTTTTTCTGAACAGTTTTCCCGTTATCTCGCGCGTTGCGGAGGAGCGTTTCCGATGGACGAGACGCGGCGGTTCCGCCTCGCCTCGGCGGTTCCGCCTCGCCTCGGCGGGTTCGCCTCGGCTCGGGTCAGTCTGGCGTCGAATGGGGCGGCCGGCCGATCCAATCTGCGCCCACCGAACTGGACGCGATTGATCCGATACAAAGAAGAAGCCGCCTGATTGGAATCGGGATTAAATAGCGCGCGTTTAAAAGCGCGCGCCGGATGTTGTCGTGCCCGCCTTTTGGCCAGTGGCGGCGACAGGTCGGCCGCAGCTGGGGGGGGGGGAGAAAATCAGTCCGACTGCGGGTGCGCCTGCCTTCTGTGCTGAGAGCTGTGTCGACGCGGGTCGATGCGGCGCGCGCGGGCCGACGTCCGCCCGAAGTCCGTCCCTGGACGCGCCCGTGCGCGCCGGCGGCAGGAGGAAAGGCCGCAGGAAGCTCGTTTCGCTAAGCCGCCGGATGAGGCGGCCGGCCGGTATTGGCGCGATGATGGGGCTGCGGCCGTTTTGTCTCGCGCCGCCGCTCGCCGGCCGGTCTCGACGCCGGGGGGTTCGGGGGGGGTGTAGAGCGCATCGACGTCGGGAGGGTTGGAGCGCGGCTGACGAAGCCGTATTGCCGCCGCTCGCCGGCCGGGCTCGACACTGGGAGGGGGTTAGGACGTATCGACGCTGACGGGGGGGGGGGAGTGCGGCTGACGAAGCCGTACGGACGTCGAATTGCCGGTCGGAGCGTGCGGAGCATGGTGACGTGCCGCCGGTGGAGCCGCGCAAGCCGCGCCGGGGGACGAGTGGTCTAGGGGTGAGTTGCTCGTCTCGCAATCGAAAGGTCGTGGGTTCGAGTCTCGCCTGTCGCTGCTCTTCGCCCGCGACCGATCGGCGTGAGCGATTGGCGACGCTGCATGACTCAACGGTCGATGTGTCGTGAAGCCAACAGCCACCCAAAGTGGGTTTTATGGGCGCAAAGTGACCCTTGATGTCGACGCGCCCCGAAACTCCAATCCACCACAGCCACCCAACCATCCGCTCAAGTCGCGCCAGGGCCGCAGTCTGTGGGAGGAGTAATTTAGACGGGAGGTGTGCCCATTCGAATCCGATAGCTGAGATGTCAGTGGCCAGCGCAGCCAATGCGGGCCATCCACTCAAGCCACCACCCATCCACTCAAGCCACCAGCCGTGCGTGATATCTGCTGGCTGTCGCCACGACCAACTATGCGTGATGCCATGAATCAGGTTTGTAGGATCGTCACGCAAAAGTGCCCAATCGCATCATACATGAGAGGAGCACACGTAACATCATCCGTCATCACTCACCCACGAGAGGACTGGGTGCAATATAACCCAATGGGGTTGACGCACCCTAAAACCCCAATAATCATGACCCACGAGAGGAGCCATCGTGTATCGTTATGAATAGAGCGAAGCAAATCACGTGTTGGAATTCATGAGGCTGAAATTATTCACCAACACGAGCGCGTTCACATCGGTGACTCATGTCATCGGCTGGGCTGGTGCCACCAGTTGATGCGCCCTAAAACCTAAATAACTAACTAACTAACTCGATTGGCAGGTCCAGTTTTGTGTGACGTGTGTGACCTAATGTTGAGCTTGGTCTGACCGCTGCAGCCTGATTATTGCTTCTTGTGACGTATGTTGTGCTTGACATGACGTTTATGACCTGATGCTCCTCGACCCAGATGCATGGCCTGGTGTTGTGCCGTATCGAATCTGTGTGACGTGATAACACTTTTGACCTGGTGTAGGGCTCTTGGTCGGAAGATTGTGGGTTCGAATCTCGCAACCGACGGTATTTACCGAGTCCACCCGCGACCAATGGGCGTGAGAGGTTGGCTCTATATAACCTAGCGGTTAAATGCGTTGTAAAAGAACCCAAGGTTCTTCTTCTTGACCTGCTCTATGTAGCCTGTGGCATGATTCGATCCGCCGCGTTGATTTCTGCTCTTTATGACCTGGTGTCATGACCTGATGTTCGTGCTCTGACCTCCGCGCCGCGACATATCCGCCGTGACACTGCGGTCGGTCTGACCCGATGTCTGACCTCCGTGACCTGACTGTGACCCGCAGGGATGCCCAGGCCGACCGTGTACCCGTTCACTCCCGTGTCGTCCCACTGCCCGTACCCCCCGCTGGCCGGACCGGATCTACCGCCATGGTGAGTCGCGGCGCGCGGGTTCGAATCCCACCGGTGCCGTGCGTTTTCGTGTCGTCGAATTTGCGCACAGGCACGGGCTCTTGTACAGGGTGGAGACGCACACTAGCTATTCTCATCCTCGGCATTCCACGCTACATCCATACTGTATCCGTGCAGGTCCCCTGCTTGTACATGATTGGCGTCCACACTATAGGACGTGTCGACGATGAAATCATATGGTGAATGAAATTTGGGGTGTTGTATCCTTAATTTTTAAAGTTCAAGATATTTTTCATGGAGAAGTTCGGCCAAGCAAGCACAATATGTGTAATATGCCACCACTGTAATATTTCCTTTATGTTTAGTGACTTATCCAGGTTTGTACATTCGGAGATATTCTAAAACTGTCATGATTTTTGGATGTGTTAACCATTATCTCGATGTTTTGTACTTGCGGGAAAGTTACTCTTCCAGTGACTCACTCACGCCAACGCATTGGTGTGGTATAAGTCACTTTTAAGCCGATTTTGTCATGGGCAGTGCTCGTTTGCGAGACGTGAGTACACATGCTCTGTCGAGTACACATCCCATGTCGAGTGCACATGCCCTGAGCCATGTGCTCCGTTCCTATCACTGCGTCTTTCATGTTTGTGTAGCTCACTGTAAAATGCTAAAATGTGCCATACAAGCCCGACCAATCCGGTAAGTAATAAAAGAACCAACTAAGTAGCTATAGGTACCATAGGTACCATCGCGTGCCTGCTTTGCAAGTGGATGAGATTGGCAAGGTAGACAGACTCTTCTGCACTGGCGAGGTTCTGCGGGGCAGGCGCATGAGATTGGTAGGGTGGACTCTTCTCATTGAGAAGTTCTCAACTAGGAAGGTTTTGCGTGGGCCGCGGTAGCGCAGTCGGTAGAGCGTCGGCCTCTCGGTCGGAAGAGTGTGGGTTCGAATCTCACGGCCGACGGCGTTTATCGAGTCCACCCGCGACCAATCGGCGTGAGAGGTTGGCGACGCTATATAACCCAGCGGTTGAATGCGTCGTTAAAGAACCCAAGGCTTTTCATTAGGGAGGTTTTCCAGGGCAGGCGGATGCAGGGTCCTAACATTACATTTCGATTAACTGTGAGGATGAGAAACGAAGTGCTTTGGAACACTGAAACATGGGAATAAAACAAGGGATAGTCACTCAAGGATGAAAAATCAGGGTACACCATTTACTTCAGTCACCTGCATTTCACACTTCAGGAAGGTGCATCATGACTGTGATCATACTTGCTATGCAGGAACATCATGCAAATTTAAGACAAGGATGGAATAATATAGTTTCATTAACTGTGCATTTCCAGGTAATATAGATAATTATTTTACACTGGGCGGATGAGACTGGCAAGGTGGACGCCTCTCAACTAGAAGGTGCTCCGGGGCACGTGCTGAGACCGGTACGGTAGACACACCTCTCAGCCGGTCGTGCACGGCTGGCGGCATTGTTGTCGGCTCGGCTGCAGCGCGTCACGTCACGCCGTGAGTGTGACCGTTACGGCCGCGGCCGTCTGGGCCGGCCGGCGGCTATGACTCACGCTGGTGCGCACCCGCCGCCCATACGACGTGCGATCCAAACATGGCGGCCGCCAGCCGGCGCTGAGTGACGGGCGCGAGTGATCAGCAGCTGACCGGGGCGGGTGGTCGGTGCAACAGCTGACCAGGTCCGGTAGTCGGTAAAGCAGCTGACCAGGTCGGATGGTGGGTACGCCAGCTGACCAGGTCGGGTGGTCGGTACACCAGCTGACCAGGTCAGGTGGTCGGTACAACAGCTGACCAGGTCGGATGGTCGGTACACCAGCTGACCAGGTCGGGTGGTCGGTACACCAGCTGACCAGGTCGGGTGGTCGGAAGGGGGTGGTGGTACAACAGCTGACCAGGTCGGGTGGTCGGTACAACAGCTGACCAGGTCGGGTGGTCGGTACAACAGCTGACCAGGTCGGGTGGTCGGTACAACAGCTGACCAGGTCGGGTGGTCGGTACAACAGCTGACCAGGTCGGGTGGTTGGTACAACAGCTGACCAGTGGGCGCAATATGACCAGAGTAGTCGAAGCGCCCGAAAGCCCAAATAACTAACTAACAGCTGACCAGGTCGGGTGGTTGGTACAACAGCTGACTAGGTCCGGTGGTCGGTACAACGGCTGACCAGGTAGGGTGGTTGGTACAACAGCTGACCAGGTCGGGTGGTCCGTACACCATCTGACGTAGTAGGGTGGTCGGTATAACAGCTGACCAGGTCCGGTGGTGGGTGCAACAGCTGACCAGGTCGGCTGACCAGGTCGAGTGGTCCGCACAGCAGATGACGACCGGCCGGACGTCGGCGGCCGCTGCGGTGCCGCCGGCTGAGTCAGCATCAGCACTGACATTGGCGCCGTCCGGCCGTGCTACGCGGCCGCTTTGAGAGCCGAGTACAGTCCGCCCGCCCCCGCCCCCCGTCTGCGGGGGGGGGGGGGACTGGCGGCAGGCGATGCATCGCTCACGGCCGGAGCCGGTTTGTGAGCTGTGGTGTCGGACTGCCGGGTTGCGGTAGTTCGAGTTGTCCGAGGCTCTGGCGGCGGGCTGGAGTGCTGGAGATGTCGGCTCGAAATACGATGGCGGCAGTAGGGGCGGCGTGGGTGGGAGGGGGCATGGTGCTGTTGCGCATGATGCTGTGGGGACGAGTAGCCTAGGGGTAAGTTGCTCGTCTCACAATCGAAAGATTGTGGGTTCGAGTCTCACTTGTTGATACTCTTCGCTCGCGACTAATCGGCGTGAGAGATTGGTGACACTACGTGAATCAACGGCCGATGCGTCGTAAAGCCAACAACCAACAACCAACAACCAATGCATGGTGCTGTTACGCTCGCTACAGTCGATGCAGTTGATGTGCCCCTAAGCTGCAATGGCAAAAACGTTGCTACCTTCTCCGCCGAGACGGCCATACACCTGGTCTTCCTGTGTGTGCCTGTAAGCGATCCCTAAGTTTCGTCACCGCTAAATGCTTCTCCACGGGTAGCTGATAACACGGTGTGGAAAGCACACGTTATCATCAGTGAAGGACGCCCAATGGCTAAGTCGTCGCTTGCACAAGACTGTGCGCCCCTCGGTGTTTCTTCACGGTGGTTGGTTTCGCGTACTGCTCGCTTTGCTGGGTTACCATAATTGTCTCGCTTGCCTTCACACTCTTTGATCTACCTTCCGGCGAAGCTGTATTTACCGTACAGAGTCATACCTGCGCTAGTCTTGTATCACGGTGGCTCCTTACCAGGAACATTTGGAAACGAAAGGCGGGCCCATCTCGCGGAATATCCAACACAATTTGATATTTCCCCTCCCTGCACTTTCATTAGTGGAAAATTGTACTTTTTCTCGTGGTGCCTACCTTCCTCGTACCACCTAGTGTAACGTGAAAAACGAGTTATGGGCGCTACATAACCAGTAGCAATTGAGGCGCCCCTAAGCCAAAATAATCAAATAAATATCCCGGTGCCTTTGCACTTCTGATGACTACTCTGTAACTTCGATGTTCAACATGGAATCCTATGGTAAAGTACCCCTGGAGGTTCTCGGGGCCTGTTGCATCCGATGGAAGGATGAAGATGTATGCATTTCTCCGCTAATTTGCCCCCCCCCCTTGGGGACGAGTAGTCTATGGGTAAGTTACTCGTCTCACAATCGAAAGGTTGTGGGTTCGAGTCTCGCCTGTCGCTACTCTTCGCCCGCGACCAATCGGCGTTGGAAATTGGCGATGCTACACGACTCAACGGTCGAAATATCGTAAAACCAACAGCCAACCAACCATCCACCAGTGCCCCTTCCTCTCAGGCTCTAATAACTAACCAGCCCCCCCCACACACACACACACACACTGAAGCGCTCGGTGTGCGCCAGGGTGAGGTCAGATGTTGCCGCCGCCGGCCGGGGATTGTTGTGTCGCGCCGGCCGTCAGCTGGCGCCAATCGACGCCTTCGCGCCATCTGGGCAGGTCTGGGCGGCAGGCCGGCCGATCAGGCTTGTAGCCAGATGGACATTCCGTGTTGCGCGCGCCGTCTTATCGGCGCGCCGGATCGCTGCTGGCGCCAGGTTACTGGCGCCGTCTAGTGGGTGGTTTTGGAAACTGTAGTTGAGGCGGTGGTCGGTTGGAGATCTTGTGTAAACAGTGCGACACCGCGCTGACGTACTTGCGCTGCTGACTTACATTTGCGTTTACGTACACTTCCGCATACGTGCATTAACGCTTACGTACATATGACATGCGTACTTTTGCGCCGACGTATATCTGCGCTTATGCACATCTGTTACGCGTACTCTTGCGCATACACACGTGCATTTGCTTCAGCTTACATACATTTGTTTACGTACATCTGCCATACGTACATTTGCCTTGTACGTCCTGGACACGAACCAGGCCAGGCCACTCTGTGACGTCGTGAGTGCTGATGCATTCTGCTTCTGACAGGTGGTGGGGGTGGAAGGGAAAGGGGGTGGCAAACAAGGGCGCAGAAATCGGAAACTCCAATAAACAACCAACCAACCCTAGCCGCTAACCTCTCCCTGGCCGCGGATGGACGTCGATCGCATCTTCGCTCTGCTTATGCACTCGTCGACGGCTTCTTGTGGTGACCGAGGTGTGTCGTGTGGTGACCGAGGTGAGTCGTGTGGTGACAGTGGTGTGTCGTGTGGTGACCTAGGTGTGTCGTGTGGTGACCTAGGTGTGTCGTGTGGTGACCTAGGTGTGTCGTGTGGTGACAGAGGTGTGTCGTGTGTGACCGAGGTGTGTCGTGTGGTGACCGAGGTGTGTCGTGTGGTGACCGAGGTGTGTGTGGTGACCGAGGTGTGTCGTGTGGTGACCGAGGTGTGTCGTGTGGTGACCGAGGTGTGTCGTGTGGTGACCGAGGTGTGTCGTGTGGTGACCGAGGTGTGTCGTGTGGTGACCGAGGTGTGTCGTGTGGTGACCGAGGTGTGTCGTGTGGTGACCGAGGTGTGTCGTGTGGTGACCGAGGTGTGTCGTGTGGTGACCGAGGTGTGTCGTGTGGTGACCGAGGTGAGTCGTGTGGTGACCGTGGTGTGTCGTGTGGTGACCGAGGTGAGTCGTGTGTCGTGTGGTGACCGAGGTGTGTCGTGTGGTGACCGAGGTGTGTCGTGTGGTGACCGAGGTGTGTCGTGTGGTGACCGAGGTGTGTCGTGTGGTGACCGTGGTACGAGGTGTGTCGTGGTGACCGAGGTGGTCGTGTGGTGACCGAGGTGTGTCGTGTGGTGACCGAGGTGTGTCGTGTGGTGACCGAGGTGTGTCGTGTGGTGACCGAGGTGTGTCGTGTGGTGACCGAGGTGTGTCGTGTGGTGACCGAGGTGTGTCGTGTGGTGACCGAGGTGTGTCGTGTGGTGACCGAGGTGTGTCGTGTGGTGACCGAGGTGTGTCGTGTGGTGACCGAGGTGTGTGTGTCGTGTGGTGACCGAGGTGTGTCGTGTGGTACCGAGGTGTGTCGTGTGGTGACCGAGGTGTGTCGTGTGGTGACCGAGGTGTGTCGTGTGGTGACCGAGGTGTGTCGTGTGGTGACCGAGGTGTGTCGTGTGGTGACCGAGGTGTGTCGTGTGGTGACCGAGGTGTGTCGTGTGGTGACCGAGGTGTGTCGTGTGGTGACCGAGGTGTGTCGTGTGGTGACCGAGGTGTGTCGTGTGGTGACCGAGGTGTGTCGTGTGGTGACCGAGGTGTGTCGTGTGGTGACCGAGGTGTGTCGTTTGGTACCGAGGTGTGTCGTGTGTACCGAGGTGTGTCGTGTGGTGACCGAGGTGTGTCGTGTGGTGACCGAGTGTTCGTGGTGACCGAGGTGTGTCGTGTGGTGACCGAGGTGTGTCGTGTGGTGACCGAGGTGTGTCGTGTGGTGACCGAGGTGTGTCGTGTGGTGACCGAGGTGTGTCGTGTGGTGACCGAGGTGTGTCGTGTGGTGACCGAGGTGTGTCGTGTGGTGACCGAGGTGTGTCGTGTGGTGACCGAGGTGTGTCGTGTGGTGACCGAGGTGTGTCGTGTGGTGACCGAGGTGTGTCGTGTGGTGACCGAGGTGTGTCGTGTGGTGACCGAGGTGTGTCGTGTGGTGACCGAGGTGTGTCGTGTGGTGACCGAGGTGTGTCGTGTGGTGACCGAGGTGTGTCGTGTGGTGACCGAGGTGTGTCGTGTGGTGACCGAGGTGTGTCGTGTGGTGACCGAGGTGTGTCGTGTGGTGACCGAGGTGTGTCGTGTGGTGACCGAGGTGTGTCGTGTGGTGACCGAGGTGTGTCTGGTGGTTGCAGGCACTCGCCGGCGCTGTACCCCTCCACCTCCGGCGCGTTCCGGTCGCCGTACTCTGGCCTGCCCTCCAGCTTACACAGGTGAGGTCTCAGTCGGCGTGAGAACAACTGTAGAGTTCCGTGGGCTAAAGCGTAACCTAACGCGTTCGGGGATGGTAGCTTGCCTGCAATGTCATGTGGAAAAGGCGTCTATCAGAATTGGAACTAGGAATGAGAGTGTCCATATGTGAGTTGCAATGCCATGGTGAGAACGGTTCCAATTTGTTGGAGCAGTGTGTTTACATTCGAGAAGGTGGATGGGAAGGAAGAATATTCATATGGTACAAAATGTGTCCTGCTTTTTATTTGTATCTTTCTTTCGACCATATCGATTTGGTCCTGGATATACCTGATATATGCAGTTTGGCCAATGTTGCGGGCACTACATGGCCAATGTAGTCGATGCGCCCTAATGCCCTAATAATTAACTTGACCAATGTTAATTCACTCCATTTTGATATCTGCATAGCGCTGCTGTGCACTCGATAGATATTTCTCTTTAAGGTGTCTTTATTTTCGTCCAATGCCCAACTGAACGTCACTTTTGGCGCCATGTCGTGGGCGTAGCACAGAACGGCAGATAGGCTCCGTGCTCCAACAGATGGCGCCATGCTGAGAAATGGCGCCAAATGCGATCACTTTTACGCACGCGTGGCACTGGTATATCTGCAAGATGAAAGGAAATAGGAAGAACCAGGGCAGGAATGGCACGTTGTTAGCTGGTTTGGAGCAAGCGGTGATACTACCGTTAGTGGCAAGGCGTCAGTAGGCGAACCGTGATAATACCGTCAGTAGGATAATGGTGATAATACCGTCAGTAGGAGAATGGTGATAATACCGTCAGTAGGAGAATGGTGATAATACCGTCAGTAGGAGAATGGTGATAATGCTGTCAGTAGGCGAACGGTGATAATACCGACAGTAGGCGAACGGTGATAATACCGACAGTAGGCGGATGGTGATAATACCTTCACTGGCGAGGCCAAGAAGGGTGAAAGAAAACATGCTTTATCCAAGGTTGATAAAGCATCATGCTGTGTGGCAAAGGGTCCCGAGAACTGGAGAATTCCACCCTGCGGGCTGGCAAGGGTTGTGAAGACGAGAGACGTCCCGCCTCAGAGCTGGAATGGGCTCTCTCAACCGTAAAGAACTCCTCATCGTCCCGTTCTTGAACAATGATATCGCCAGAAAAAGAACAATATCGACCTTGTAGTCAGAAAGCACACCTCGAATATTTTAGGTCTTCGGCAGCTCATCGGCGTCAACCACATAACTTACGGCGACGAGTAGTTTAGGGGTAAGTTGGTCGTCTCACAATCGAAAGGTTGTGGGTTCGAGTCTCACCTGTCGCTACTATTCGCCCGCGACCAGTCGGCGTGAGAGATTGGCGACGCTACATGACGCAACATGACGCAACGGTCGGTGTGTCGTAAAGCCAATAACCAACCAACTACACGACTCGCATTCATAAATGAAAATCCTGCGCAAGATGTGACGCATTCCTTGGCCGCAGCGGACCGCAGCGACGTTCAGGCGCGCCCCGCTGCTGATGACGTGTCGCTGGTGGGCGGAGCCTGTTTTGACGGCAGAGCCGCGGCTGCTGCGGGCTCCGTAAACAGAGCCCGGTTGGTTGACGACAGTGTTGTTGTGCAGGTTCTCGCCTGGTCTGCTGCCACACGGCCTTCCTCCCCACCTGCTACACCACGAATACCTGAGGCACAACGGCGAGCACAGGTCAGTGGTGGGCGGGGTCTGGCCGGCTGTTGGGCGTGGTCGGGGTCGGTGGTGGGCGGGGTCGGACCGGTGGTGGGCGGGGTCAGTGGTGGGCGTGATCGAGTGTGGACGTGGTCGATGGTGGGTGTGGGCTTTGGTGGGCGTGGTCGATGGTGGGCGTGGTCGATGATGGGAGTGGTCGTTGGTGGGCGTGGTCGGGTCGGGTCGGCGGTGAGCGTGGCTGGTGGTGTTCGGAATCGGTGGTGGCCGGGGTGTAGCATCAGAACATCAGACGTTTGATGCTCTGATGTCACCTGTGGAACATCAGACGTTTGATGCTCTGATGTCACCTGTGGAACATCAGACGTTTGATGCTCTGATGTCACCTGTGGAACATCAGACGTTTGATGCTCTGATGTCACCTGTGGAACATCAGGCGTTTGGTGATCTGATGTCACCTGTGGAACATCAGACGTTTGATGCTCTGATGTCACCTGTGGAACATCAGACGTTTGATGCTCTGATGTCACCCGTGGAACATCAGACGTTTGATGCTCTGATGTCACCTGTGGAACATCAGACGTTTGATGCTCTGATGTCACCTGTGGAACATCAGACGTTTGATGCTCTGATGTCACCTGTGGAACATCAGACGTGACCCTTGCCTGTGGTGACACGCGATCCCCGTCGTGAGGCGGGTCACGTGTCACCCCGTGATCACGAGGTCTGACGGGGGGACGAGTAGCCTATGGGTAAGTTGCTCGTCTCACAATCGAAAGGTTGTGGGTTCGAGTCTCACCTGCCGCTACTCTTCGCCCGCGACCAATCGGCGTGAGAGATTGGCGACGCTGCATGACTCAACGGTCGACGTGTCGTGAAAGCCAATAACCAACCAACCACGAGGTCTGACGGTGACCCGTCGCTGACCTGGGTGACCCATCGCTGCAGGCAAATCGCCGACGTGAAGCCGGTGATATCTGCGCCGCCGCCCGGCTCCGGCTCCAAGCCGTCGCACCAGCAGCAGGATCAGATGACCAACGGTGAGTGCTCCGCCGGTCTGCTGCTCTCCGACGGGCACGTCTCCTCCACTGACTATGAGGCGGTGATGACACTACCACTGACTGTCTATGAGGCGGTGATGACACTACCACTGACTGTCTATGAGGCGGTGATGACACTACCGCTGACTGTCTATGAGGCGGTGATGACACTACCACTGACTGTCTATGAGGCGGTGATGACACTACCACTGACTGTCTATGAGGCGGTGATGACACTACCACTGACTGTCTATGAGGCGGTGATGACACTACCACTGACTGTCTATGAGGCGGTGATGACACTACCACTGACTGTCTATGAGGCGGCGATGACACTACCACCGTGTGACACAACCACTACTGTCTATAGGCGGTGATGACACACACACGTCTAGGCGGTATGACACTACCACTGACTGTCTAGAGGCGGTGATGACACTACCACTGACTGTCTATGAGGCGGTGATGACACTAACCACTGACTGTTTATGAGGCGGTGATGACACTACCACTGACTGTCTATGAGGCGGTGATGACACTACCACTGACTGTCTATGAGGCGGCGATGACACTACCACTGACTGTCTATGAGGCGGTGATGACACTACCACTGACTGTCTATGAGGCGGTGATGACACTACCACTGACTGTCTATGAGGCGGTGATGACACTACCACTGACTGTCTATGAGGCGGTGATGACACTACCACTGACTGTCTATGAGGCGGTGATGACACTACCACTGACTGTCTATGATGATGAGGCGGTGATGACACTACCACTGACTGTCTATGAGGCGGTGATGACACTACCACTGACTGTCTATGAGGCGGTGATGACACTACCACTGACTGTCTATGAGGCGGTGATGACACTACCACTGACTGTCTATGAGGCGGTGATGACACTACCACTGACTGTCTATGAGGCGGTGATGACACTACCACTGACTGTCTATGAGGCGGTGATGACACTACCACTGACTGTCTATGAGGCGGTGATGACACTACCACTGACTGTCTATGAGGCGGTGATGACACTACCACTGACTGTCTATGAGGCGGTGATGACACTACCACTGACTGTCTATGAGGCGGTGATGACACTACCACTGACTGTCTATGAGGCGGTGATGACACTACCACTGACTGTCTATGAGGCGGTGATGACACTACCACTGACTGTCTATGAGGCGGTGATGACACTACCACTGACTGTCTATGAGGCGGTGATGACACTACCACTGACTGTCTATGAGGCGGTGATGACACTACCACTGACTGTCTATGAGGCGGTGATGACACTACCACTGACTGTCTATGAGGCGGTGATGACACTACCACTGACTGTCTATGAGGCGGCGATGACACTACCACTGACTGTCTATGAGGCGGTGATGACACTACCACTGACTGTCTATGAGGCGGTGATGACACTACCACTGACTGTCTATGAGGCGGCGATGACACTACCACTGACTGTCTATGAGGCGGCGATGACACTACCGCTGACTGTCTATGAGGCGGTGATGACACTACCACTGACTGTCATCAGTGGTAGTGTCATCTACCAGATCTCTTCCCTGCTTCCCTTTTCCTTCCCCTTTCTTCTGAGCATTATTTGGCTGATGTTCCGCATGTTGTCAAACTGAGTTCACCAGAGGAAGTGCGACACGGGATGAAAGCTCTTCTGGCACGCAAATAAGTGCTGGAATAAGATGACATGGTAGCATGTTAACATAGCTTTGTTCACTGTCCTGTCACACAAAATCCCTATTGCCCTCGCCGCTCTCTATCATTTGTTTTTGTGTTGGGAGGATATGACTCCAGCAGTTTTAAAGCTAACGGTATCCGTCTTCATGTCAGTTGGTTGGCGTTTTGTCGGCTAAAACTAGGAGTGAGTACCAAATATTTGGGCGACACGTTTTATCACTCTGGCTTACGGCACTGTATGCCACCTTTGGGTCATCTCCAGCCCGTGCAGCAGGTTCTATCGTTCTGTCTCTATCTCTCTAGTGCGCTGCATGACCACTGCAGTCAATGCGCCCTAAACCCCAATAAGCAAACAATATCTTTATCTCTTTTATCTCCGACGACCTATGGTTGCCACACCCACACCGAGAGTTTGCGAGAAAGTGAAAAACCCATCAGGGAATGAGGTTCGAAGCCGAGTCAGTTATTTGGACTTTAGGGCGCATCGACTGCGTTGGTCATGTAGCGCGCACGGTTTGAACCGGAGAACTTCACCGTCGCGTCTCGACGATGCTGCCGCTGTTGTACCGAGCGATTGGGCGCTACATGACCAGTGTAGTCGATGCGCCCTAAAGCCCTAATAACTAACTGTACCGAGCGATGACCGCGACAATGTAGTGAACGCCGTTCGTCTTGGCCCGCAGACAAGAAGAAGTCGCACATCAAGAAGCCGCTGAACGCCTTCATGCTGTACATGAAGGAAATGAGGGCGAAGGTGGTGGCCGAGTGCACACTCAAGGAGTCGGCAGCAATCAACCAGATCCTCGGACGGAGGGTAAGCGGTCGCGTGCTCGCGTCTTTTCAGTGGCTTCTTTGATGGTGCAGTTTCGTGATGTTCTCCCTCTACGGCTTGCTCGTCGTCTGTGCCCTCCGCTGCGATGGGCTTCCTTTTTGTTGCTAATACCACCTCGCTTTTGCCCCTTTTGCCGATGTCATTCAGAATTCTGCGCGTAGCGAATTTCGTTTTCGTTTGCAACGTGTGTCGTTGGTTGCTTGGTTGCATCACCCTCGGCGCTGGAGGTCCCCAGAACTTAAGAAGTTTGTTTTACATTAGCTGTATGGTGTTCCATGTTTTAAAAAAGATGCTAAAATGATCTTTGTCCGTGAATCTGCCTGTACCTCTTGCTGAGGAACTGCACATGTTGTTGAACGTGCAGCGGCAGGGACAGTAGTCACGCTGCTATGGTATCTGTGCAACAAGCACGAGTCGTTTTATATTTTGAGATAAGTGTATGGGATGGATCTAGGACACCGCGAATTGGTCACATAGGCACATCGGGCTCACGATAGGCACTATAGGATTTAGTCCGGTACACCACGCTGACACCAAATACACTCACGGCGAATTCGGTGCACTATCAACTTTTCTAACATGGGGAATTTATGGGCGCTGCATGACCTCGGCAGTCGATGCGCCCCTAAACTCCAATAACCAACCAACATGGGGGAATTTACACTAGCCTTTCAGGAACCGCAGTATTTCAGGACCACTTAATACACGGACGCACTATGACCAACGCAGTCGATGCGGCCGAAAACCCAAACGACCAACCAATGCACGGACTGCAACCAGAAAAGGACCGCCCCTTCATTTCGCCAGTGACGCCACAAACCCTTTGGATTCGTCCCTGTTTAAGCTCAGAGTGATCTGTACAGAATGTGATGCCGGCGCTTGTTGGAACAGCACCCAGCTGCCCGTGACCCCCCTGTACATATACTTTGCAGTGGAGTGCGTTGTCTAAAGAGGACCAAGCCGTTTTCTATGAAAAGGCCAGAATCGAGAAAGAGAAGGTAACAGCACAAGTTGAGTGTCATGTCCTCCCGTTCAAAGTGGACTAGTCCTCCGTTGATGCTGTAGACACTCGAGTCGTTTTCGCGTAAGCCGGAATGGTTGTTCGAGCCATGCTTCAAAATCGGCCGGAAGCCTTTTCTAATTGCTAATAATGCGGTTTCCGGAGGCAATATGATGTGCTCGTTACATTTGCGCTTGACCGAAGTAGTTGCTTTGCTTGAGGACATTGCACCACCTTCACTTTCCAACGCACTCTCAGGGTGCCTATTAAGTATCCAGAAGGTGTTCGGCTCAAGTTTGATGAGGTTATCAAGCAGACATGGATTATTGTCTGGGTAAATTCGGCTCCTCATGCATAAAGTTAGTAAAAATTGTCGCGCTGGTATCAGCTGTACATGATCACTCTGGATCCGAGAACATGACACGCAAGCACCAATCAGAACCACATAGTCGATAGTGCCGCCAAAACCGTCCCACTCTCTTTCTCCTCTCTCCTCCCTCTCTGCCTCTTCGCTATGCCTCTATATCTCTATCTCTATATCTCTCTATTTCTATACCTCTCTGTTTCTATATCTCTACATCTATATCTCTGTACTTCAGTCACACTATCTATCTATCTGTATATTTCTATGTCTATATCTCTATATCTTTCTCTATATTTCTGTCTCCGCAGCTCAATCGCTCTATCCCTTTTCCCGATCTCTCTTGCTGGTGCCAATTGTCCACACTAGTGATCACTCCAAGATCAGCACACAGTGATTCGTCTGCCACCATTCAGCGATCTTGGCTGACGCAGTTTCCGCGCCCATTGCACCGCACCGTGCATGCTATCCACCTTTGTTTTGGGCGCTTTTCCGTGTCCGCCGGCCGGCTTGGCGGTAAATGCGCCCAAGTTGGTCGGTTCGGCGCCGACTGTGAGGGCCGGCTTCCGCCGAATGCGGTTGTCGCCGCCGAGACCGACGATCGCCGCGACTGTGAGCTGGTGCTGGTCGCCTGTGCAATACGGTGTCAGATCCGAACGAGGGGCCGCGGTAGCTCAGTTGGCAGAGCGTCGGACTCTTGGTCGCGTGATCGTGGGTTCGAATCTCACAACCGACGGAATTTACCGAGTCCACCCGCGACCAATCGGGGTGAGGGGCTGACGACGCTATATGACCTAGGCAGTTGAGTGCGTCGTAAAAGAACCCAAGGTTCTTCTTCTTCAAATCCAAACGAGACAAGGAAGCTCGTCGGAGATTATCTTTTGAGTGCGTTAATGGCTGTGGATTTGGGCCTGCCGTGATGGCCAACTGAGATCAGGCGCTTGCTACGCTGCTCGTGCTGTTGCTTTCGCGTGGCCCGTTTCATACAGATATTACGCGCGCGCACGCTCCCATTTATCAGACGCATAATTTAATACGTGAGCGAATGCGCTTGCAGTCGTGATGAGCATCGTCCTTATGACCAAGCTGATGGTCACTTGACCCAGCTGACGGCCACCTGACCCAGCTGATGGCCACCTGACCCAGCTGACGGCCACCTGACCCAGCTAACACCCTCGTGACTGAGCTAGGGCCCTGCCCTGGCCATATATGTGGTCCTTCTTGACAGGGGCGGATCCAGGAATCGTTATCCAACACTTGTCTGGTGGGATACCATTTTTGGAGGGGCGCATTTTCACGTGCGGATTGGCATCACCTTCCATGGGGTCGCGTTCCCCCAGTGTCCTACCCCGTCCCCTATATCTACACCCCGGATTGCATAGTTATCGACACAGTTGTACTTATCACACATACAGCCTGCGTGAGAGATTGGCGACGATACATGACTCAACGGTCGACGTGTCGTAAAACCAATGGCCACCACACATACAACCTTGGCATTATGACATGTGTAGGCGTTATCACACAGTGGAAGGAAATCGCGGCATTGTTTATGGGTTGTGTCGTGAGCAAAAGATCATACGCTGTGGGATACCGTGTATTTGTATCCTTCAGCTCAGGAAATGGCACACAGGTGTAACGCTAGGCGACAAGCATAGTGAAGTGAGGCTCTCTTCACAGTCCCCTCACATGTAGGGGTGTGCTTGGGAATGCTTTTGAGTCATGGTCTTTGTGTGGTCATTGTCATCATTGGGTCTTGAGTCATTGTAAATAAATTATATATTCCATGAACTCCATTATGTTTTCAACACAAATCAAGTCAGAAAATAATTGTCCCTGCCGTCATTTGCGAACCTCAGTGACTCCGGTACCCTGCTGCTGCCATGCACATTGCATAACACCCAGTGTCCTGTAGCATACTATAGCATTCGGCACCTCCTTGATCTTGGGTAGGCGCTAAATGATCTTGTAGTCGGCGCGCCCTTAAGCCCAGATCTTGCTTAGACCGCATGACCTTCGTGTTCTTCCTGTCGCACCATGACCTCGCGTGGCTTCGTCACCAGCCGTGGCGTGTGGCCTGCGTCGTGCGCGGTGACCCGGTGACCTCGTGACCTCGGTGACCCGTGACCGGTACCTCTGTGAACTCGGTAACCTCGGTGACCTCGTCACTCAGTGACCTCAAAGACGACGTAACCTCGGTATCTCGTAAAGACTCGATGTGACCTCGGTGACCCGGCCACATCACGTGACTCGCGCTCCGCCCGCAGTGGGCGCCGCATGACCGACGCAGTCGATGCGCCCCTACAGCCCAGTAACCGCCCGCGCCGCCCGCAGTGGCACGCGCTAAACCGCGAGGAGCAGTCCAAGTACTACGAGATGGCGCGCAAGGAGCGCCAGCTGCACATGCAGATGTACCCCGGCTGGTCGGCGCGCGACAACTACGCCCAGGCCAAGAAGAAGAAACGCAAACGGGACAAGGTGGACGGAGGTGAGTTAGAAGGTGAGGAACCGCGCGCCCAGGTGTCGGGCCGCATAGCCCGACTGTCGGGGGATAGGGGCGAGGATGGCCGAGTGGTTAAGGTGTCGGGCTATGGGTACCAAAGGTCCCGGGTTCGACTCTAGCGCCACTCAGGACATTTCCCAGTCCCGCGGCCCACCGGCGAAACAGTGTGGGCGGCGCCATTAGCCGTGAATGTGCATAAAGTGTGTCGTGAACCAACCAATAAACAAACAACAAATGTCGGAGAATAGCGCGAGGTGGGAGATGGCGCAGGTGTGATGGTGGTAGTCGTTGCGCTTCGGGTGGAGGTGGTAGGGTTCTAAGTAGCGTGATGTTCGGCACATCTGATCAGTCATTTCATCTAGTTCTTTCTTATTCACCCAAAGTTCTTTCCTATTAATTGAAGTGTATGTTTTCTTTATTGCTCTGGCATGGTGTTCTTTTCTTTTCCTGTATATTCGTAGAGGTCTACTTGCGCTAGTTTCTCTGCTCGTGGACGTTTCTGGGGTATTTTGAAGTATCCTTGTGCATGTGTTTTTGCGCTTTTTAGCATTATTGGCACTCGTGGCAGTGCAGTCTTACATTTATTTTCGGACCGCACATCTCATCTCATAGATGATCGGTGAAAATGAGCGTCAGTTGATATTTAGATTAGTAACTTTTTTTGGGAAATATACCAAAAAGTTACTAATGTAATATTAATTGACGTGCCATTTTCATCGATCATCCAAATATCACAACGTTGCAACCATCTCATCTGATCATCTCGTCTCTTCGCATCGTTGTTCTTTTTCCTTATTGCGCATTGATACTTTTTTGTACGCACCCTCGGTATGAAGATGCCCACAGCAGCGGTCAGTACTGTGGCCTGTTATTTTGCGGATGTTTTTTATTCGCTGTTGTGTGTTCGTGTAGCCAATTCTGTCGAGACGTGCTCACTGGTCCCTGTGACATAATGGCGAATACTGAGCCAACACGTTCGCCTCCGTAAGGCCAGTGTGTTCCAATGGCGGTGCTCACGGTCGCCCGCGCTGCCGTCGATCTGATCTGAGTTCGATCCGGTAATCCGATCCGTGTTGGGTCTGGTAATCTGATTGAAGTCCGGGCCGGTGATCTGATTTGTGTTACATTCCGTGATCTGATTTGTGTCCCATTCGGCGATCTGATTTATGTCCGATTCGGCGATCCGGTTTTTAGGTTGGTTCCGTGCTCCGGTTTATGTCTGGTCCGGTAACCTGACCTGTGTCCGGTGACCTGACCTGGGTCCGGTGACCTGACCTGGGTCCGGTGACCTGACCTGGGTCCGGTGACCTGACCTGTGTCCGGTGACCTGACCTGTGTCCGGTGACCTGACCTGGGTCCGGTCACCTCGCCTGGGTCTGGTGACCTGACCTGTGTCCGGTGACCTGACCTGGGTCCGGTGACCTGACCTGGGTCCGGTGACCTGCCCTGGTCCGGTGACCTGACCTGGGTCCCGGCCGGCGACGGACGCCCCTTCCCCCGTCTTGACCTGACGCGCGCGTGTCTCCGGCAGCTCAAATGAAGAAGTGTCGCGCACGCTACGGCCTCGAGCAGCAGGACCAGTGGTGTAAGCCGTGCAGGTTCGTACCCGGCGGCCGCCTCGCATGCCCGAGCGGCCCGACTGCATGGTGGAGGCGACTGCGGCGCCGCGCTGCGGCCGCTGCGCGAAGCTCGAGTGCGGCCTGTGGTCGGGGTGGAGAGAATGGCTATGGGGAAGCGTTGGATGGGTATCCATATTTGTCTTGACGGTAAATTGGGTGTTCACTCATCTTGGGGATGTCCCGCGCTTGGTGGCTTTATTTTCAACTGCAAGTGGTTGCAGAGAATGGCCGGACAAAATTTAAATGAGCTTGCATTGTGTCATCGGCGAGAGGAATGCTGTTTTTCGTCTACAATGGGTTGCTCTGATACAGGTGCTTCCTCTCTCAGCGAAGCGGCACTATTCATTTTATGAACCTCAGAAAAGTGTTTTTCGTGCTTCACATGTTCCATTAGAGCCAGTTCCCGATTCAGCCCAGGGTTTGGCAAACGTGAACTGTGGCCGTTCCAATAGCCGTTCGCCAGCACCCACCCGTTAGTTCATGTCATCTACTGAGTCACTTAACAATTCACTTAACATTTGACACAACGGCGCACACAGACGACCACCTCGGTGTCTGCAGTCGCCTCATGTCGCCCCCCCCCCCCGACCACAGACTGCACGTGTAGGGATGGGCCGGGAGTCGGGCAGGGGCTAGTCTCCTAGTCTAGTCTACTAATACTCTGTGTACGGAAGCAAAGTCCTCACCGCGCGCGCCCGGCGGCGGGCGTCTCGCGCGCTGTCTCTGTGCCGGCGCCCGTGCGGTCCGCCCTCTGTCTCTCTCTCTCTCTTTCCCGGCCAGCCGCCGGCAGCCCAGCCCGGGACGATGTGTCTGGGCGCGCCCCGCCGCCGCCGCCGTGAGACTTTGGCTCCGTACTGATGGCTTGCAGTGGTGTCTGGCGTCGGAACACTGCACGCGGAGGTGGGGCGGCCGGCGGCGGCGGCGGCGCACCGATGAGACACATTGTCCCAGCGGCGGGCTGGCTGCGGCCCGGCTCTCAGTCGGGCCGGTATCCTCCTCGGGAGCGGGAGGCACCGCGGGGGTGGTTCGTCCGTGGAAGTCTAAAAGGAAGCCGATCGGGTGTGCCCGGGAGGATATTTTAGCAGACGTTTTGGTTATGCGTGCCGCGTTCGACTCGTGTGCCGGTGCCTGAGCCTTCGTGTGTTGATGTTCTGACTATTGGGTTTCCTGGGGAGTGCGAGTGCGCTGAGGAGGAGCTTCACGTTCAGGTGGGCAAGTTTTCTGCAATGAGTTGTTCTGACATACAATGATTCGCAAGGTTGATCAACTAGTTGTGCAGGATTGGGCTTCTTTAAGGGTCAGTAAGCTTCAAAGATGGGAGTAGATCTGTGGGAAATGAATAATCAGTGGGGCTTCTGTATTCATGCTCACTTACGTAAAGCAATGCGCCATCTGATACACCTATACTTAGGTGATGTATGCGAAATAATCCCATAGTTTACCAAAAGTTCTGGCTGCATCGTGCTCTACTGCACGCTTATTTTACTCCGGTAGAAAATATTACTGATATCGCTAGGTGGTGGTCTGTTTGGTCTCTGAGTCTCTTGGTTGTACATTTCTTCGATTATGTCAAAACACACCAATCCAAGCGCAAAATCGGCTACTATCCATCAAATGCAAGCCAACCCCAGAGTCGTTGGCTGCCTCTCGCCACGTTATTGGCCACTTTCCGCCGTTCGCCGTCCGGATTGGCCAATGCGCTCCAGCGCGCGATGCTATTGGCCAATCCGTGCAGTGGCGCGATTCGGCCCCCTCTGACCTTGAACGTCCCCGCGCGGCCATTGGCGCTTCCCGCCGAGTGGCGACGTCTGGCGGCGCGCGATTGGTCGGCGTCTGCTAACGGGGCCGCCCTCTCTCAGTCCGCCGCGCCGCCGGCGGGCGGCCGAGCCGGCGCCGCCAGCGCCACCTATCGGTGACCGGGGCGGCGGCGAGACGGCCGAGGCGGCCCGCTCGCCCGGCTCGGGTCGAACGTTCATTAGTCTTTAGTGTGAGTCGCCGACCTCCGGCACCTTTATCTTTGGCGTGCAGTGTTCTGCGCATGCGCATGTCGGCATGGTGTGCACTCACCGCATGGTTGTTGGCGCAGGGGCGGAAGGGGTAGGCGTTGGGTGTTGTCGGCTTCTGCGGCCTGACCTTCGGAGGCTCGCAATTCGGATGGGTGGTGTGAAGAAGGCGTCGTTATTTTCGGTCTCCGATCACACGCGTCCGAGGCAGGTGGCATTCAGATGCTCGTTCTTTGGTGGGGTCGTTATTCCACGTTCACGAACGCGATGTAGGCGCCGAGTTGGATTTATACCCCATAGTCCGGGATGTGGGGAGGAATGCTTTTGGGATAATCGAATATAGAGATAATAGTTACCAGTGGCATGAGAATCTAAGTTTGCATTTTCTAGTGAATATTGGTTGCTTCATCACAGAGCATATTATTGTCAAACAGTATATCATTTAACCTCCAAAGGAGCAAAATGACATGCTCATTAGCTGGGGAGGATAATTTCCTCGGTGCGAAAAAAAAATCCAGGAATACCATTTGTCCAACTCTATGTGAGCTTAGTTTGCGCCCAATGGCCACGCCATAACTTTCCTGACTCAGTTGTTTGCTATACGAGTTTGTAATCGTAGCAGAATTCTAGCGGTATGCCGAGGTACAAATTTGGATCGACGACATGCAGCCAATCCATTCTACAAGGTCACGAGCGTAAATACCGATGTCAGTTACTCTAGCGATCGTAGAACTCATATTGGCCGCCCGCGCGTGCCCTTCGAATGCATCCTCGCTCAGCCAATCACAACAAAATCACGTGCCACTCCCTCGTCGGCTTGCTGTCGGTGGAACCGTGTTTTCAGTTCTCCTCGTTTCGATGTCGCCGTCTGAATTCAGCATCGCCTGGAATGCCCAATTTCGGTGTCCGGCATCGGTCGTTGTCGTCGGCGTTTCTGCTCAGTTGGTAGCGTTTTCCACTAGCGCGCTGCTGCACGCTGGCCGGTCGCCGCTTCCGGCGGAGACCTCACGAACCGCGGCTGGCCGGCGCCGCACACATGCGCGACTGTGTGCTCGTGTGTTTGTGTGCTCATGTGCTCGTGTGTTTGTGTGTTTGTGTGTTTGCGCTGCTGTGTGTTGCGCGGCCGACGTGGTTGCGACGTGTCTACTGGGCCCTGAGTGTTGTGGCTACTAATGTTTCAACTTTCCTCTAACAGCCTGTGAAGGGACGCGGGGGCCGCGGGTGGATACTCGTCGGTTAGGTATTGGTTTTGCGACACGTCGACCGTTGCGCCATGTAGCGTCGCGAATCTTTCACGCCGATTGGTCGCGAGCGAAGAGTAGCGACAGGTGATACGCGAACCTACAGCCTTTCGATTGTGAGACGAGCGACTTACCCCTAGACTACTCGTCCCCAGGGAGTCTCTCCTCCCGGAGGCTCCGCTCAACGAATGTTTTTTTTCAGCCAAAGGCACCCCTTAGAGAGTAATAGACAATTAAAAGACGAGTGCTCAGTATGCACTAGTGCACCCCACCGCCGCGGCCAACGAATTTTGTCAGCCGAAGGCGCTTCTCCAGCTACCTTCGCAGTGGCGCCACTCCAGACGAGTGCCCCATCAAAATTCCTGGATCCGCCCATGGTACCTTATGCGTACCTTATGTACCTTAGGCGTACCTTATGTCCTTCCGCCCTACCCCATGCCGAGACACTCAACGTTGTCCCATATGATATCTCTCGGCTTGTATTCGTTCATAGTATTTGACGAAGATCACAACGAAACTCCCGATCTGCTCTTTTTTCAGTCCGTTTCCATGCATTTCGTAGAATCTGACTGGGAGGAGCAAGTCATCATTATTTCGATTTGCTTAAAGCAATCTTGTACAATTTTCACGTGACTTGTTTTTTCTCACATTTGTTTTCGAGGTTGAACTATCCAATGTATTTTTACTCTGACAAGAGCCCATAATTGTCGATAATTGCCGCAGATTTTCCACACACCATAGCAATTCTGCATCACAATCCGACTATGGCCATCTTTGATACATTAATTTGTCAGTATTTTCCCATTCGTAAGCAATTCGTTTTCCATTCCAAGTACAAAGTTCATGAGCCCGGGTATATATTTTCAGCAGTAATCCCGGCTGTCTCCACTGAGTCCACTCAGAATCCTCGGAGTGCGGCTTTGGGGTTATAATGTTGAAGACTTCAGCTAGTTAATGATTATCTTATTTATCCATGTGTAGATGATGCAGTTTAGTTCCATGCGAAATAATTAGTTTTGCCACACGCTCTGCACCCCTCTACCCTACAGAATAAAGCGGTTGTGCGTTCGGCAACTTTGTTTGCAAGCTTTGTTCGAAAGAGGAAAGCGTACGTGTGACAACATTCTCAGGACGCCTTCGTGGCAATTGTGCGTCAACTTGCGGCAGTGGCGGATCCAGAAGTTGTTCGTAGGGGTGGGAGTGAGCACAGAATTCCCACATGTTCACGTTTTGCGTTGAACATGAACAATTTTGAGGAAGTTCTCGGTGTGGGATGCATCGCATTTTCGAGAGAATCTATTATAATTGTTTGTTTGTCCTAATCTGCGTAATAATTTAAAACTGAAATTATATATCTGGCAATTAGTTACTTGTATTAGGTGATGATGAAATTGGCTTCTTTGTCCCATACCACTGGATTTGTCATTTCCGTATCCAAAGTGCCTCAAGTCGGTACTTTCCTCCGTATTGAGTCTCCGTCGTCGGCCAGCGCCAGGTTAGGTTCCGTCGGGAGTACTGACACCGGTCGGTATGACTAAGCTAGGCCGTGCTCCTAACGTGTGCAATAATCAGTAATCTGCAGCGAAGCAGCATGTGTGAGTGTCGGGACCGTGTGCCGCCGGTTTTGTCTGCGCTCCCACGTATGTGCGCCGGCTCTATGACAGCGCCATATTGCGGGTCGTTTGCGTTCCGACCGACTCGCCGTCTAGACGGTTCCAGCGCAGATGGTCTCGGTGTGATGTGGATCACCTTAACCCAACCCCAAACCGCACAGAAATTCACTCCAGCGAGTGGATGATTTGCCAACCCTGACGGCTTGAACTGCTCAAAAAGCGGGTCGTGTTCATGTACTCAGGTTTAGCTGTTGTTATCTCGTCTGACGTTGTTGTCTCGCCTTGTGTTGTTGTCTCGCCTGGTGTTGTTGTCTCGCCTTGTGTTGTTGTCTCGCCTTGTGTTGTTGTCTCGCCTTGTGTTGTTGTCTCGCCTGGTGTTGTTGTCTCGCCTTTACCTGAGTTTTCCTGTCTAAACCGCGTGCCACGTTTGAGTTCCAAATTTCCACCTGCGTTGTGATTTCCTATTTTCCTGCGGTTTCACCCTGTGTGAATTTACGCGCCCGTCTGAGTCGAGTTTCCACCTGCGTTGTTACCTCACCTCTACCTGCGGTGTTTTGTGTGAACCCGCGTACCCCGTCTGAGTCTCAGCCTGCGTCATCGTTTCGTGTGGACCTACGAGTGTTTGCCGGTGAAACATGGCTGCATCATGCTCTCTGTCCCCGGGTCGGCCGGCCACCGTCTGACGCGGCGCTCGGGTGGCTGGTGTTTCTAGCGCTACGCTCGAGTGCCGGGTGTCTCTAACGCTACGCTTGGGTGTCTCCAGACGGAAAAAGAAGTGCATCCGCTACATGGAGGACGGCGAGCCGGGAGGCGAGGGCGACGACGACGACGACGACGACGACGAGGACGGCATGGACTCGTCGGGCAACGGCGACGACGTGCAGACGCCCAACTCGAACTCGACCGACGACCAGGTGGCGACCAACTCGCCGTCGGTGTCGATGCCGAGCCTGGCGAGCCCCGGCTACTCGGTGGCCAGCCTGCTGAGCCCCAGCCCGATGGCGCCGTCGCCGGCGACGCCGGCCGGCGCGCTGGCCAACGGCGCCGACGCGCCGGCGCCGCCCACCTTCCAGCAGCCGCGCACGCCCGTCGGCGCCAACCCGCGCGACGCCAACAACCCGCTGAGCGTCAACCAGCTGACGAACAGCTCGCCGCGGCCGTGCCCGCCGGCCAGGACCGGCCAGTGCGTGTCGCCGCGGCCGCCGCCGCCGGCCGCCTCGTGCGTCAGCGTCACGTGACGAGCTTAGTGCGGCGGCCGCCGCGGCGCGGCGCCACCGGCGCCGGCGCGCGCGCGCGCGGACAAGCGCCGCCCAGTGTGTGCCATAGCGGGACGATAACTCATGTGCCGAATTCTGGTGCAATCCGAGCGGTGCGTGCCCACTCCGTGTACCCTGCTTCCCATTGTTGTGCTTACAGAATGTGATATTGCTTCCGCTCACCACGACGGCCGCGCGGGCCGTCGGCGCTGCCGGTTGTTTTGCTCATTCGGCTGCGCGCGCGCCGCGCGCGCAGGCGGCGCCAGCGGCGAGCGGCCATGTTGTTTGGAGATGTTATATTTTGGTATTGCGCGCTTTCAGTCTGCCGTGGACCGTTTGCGGCGCGGTTCGCGACGCCGAGTGTCGGCGCCGTCGTCGGCGGACGGCCGGCGAGTTTGTTCTGTTGGTGAGCCGTTTCCGCCGGGAGTCGCCGACTCGCCACACGTTCCCAGTTCTTTAGTTGCGTAACGCCCCGAAAACGCCCAAAACTTACCTCATTTCAGCTTAACATTCATTCCATATTGACATGTAAATAGAGGATTTTTATGGGTGATCATAGTGTACATTGTGCGTGGGTGTGTGTACGAGGTGCTGAGTTCGCTGGTGGCATTCGTTCGTTCCCAGGGGTCGTCTGTTTGTGATGTTCGCTTGGTAAGGAGTCCTCGTGTCATAGCTGCGTAACTAATGCTTCTTGCGGTGGCCAACAGATGGCGCGCAGTTCCCGCTCCACAAACTGACGCGTGGCCGGTCTAAACAACGTCTCCATTGAGTGTTCCCGTTTTGCCTTGCGCACGTGGTACCACTCGCGTACAAAATTGAATCGGTAGTCATGAACCCGACTCCCACACAGTGAACGAGCCAGACGGTGGTCACAAGAGTCACACATGGCTGAATGTACCGGCAGCGTATTGTATACTACCGCACAACGCAACAGCGCGGTGCAATGCGTCGCTGCTGCGCTGCACTGACAATACCCTCGATCCGCCACCACTACTCTTTGGTACGCACGCGTTCGGCGAGGCACCTTTCTCCACACCGGAGCTGTTTGAGAGGGGAGTTCCGGGGTGCCTAGCCATGCAGACAATCAGCGCTAGATTAGAGGCAGACAGACAACGCGCGACTGTGTGAAATTATGCGGCTGACGTTGCTCGTGTGCCTCCGGGTTAGCACGAGCTAGTGCCATGTCCAACTGACAGAAAGTCGGCTGAGTGTCAGGAAACAAAGTGCGATGTAGCGCTCGTTGGCACATTCTGTTCGTTTGGAAACTTATCTGGACTCGGGTGTTCACCACAAGCGTTTTTCTTTTCATTTACCATGCACAGAAATGACCTTGGCGCAGGCGGGGGTCGCTCCACCGCCCGTGTCCGCCAGCGCCGTATCTGCGAAGCTCAACTCGTCACAGCTACGCCCTCGGCTTTGTCCTGAGTATGGCTTTTGAGAATCGCGCTGCGGCGCGGTTTTTCCGACAATCATTTGGCCGAGGTGGCGCGCCACCTTCGGGCCGGGCTGCGGGTCCGAACGCGGGGCCCCCGCTCGTGTGGTGACGTCCCGTGGTGTGACGTGTGATGGTGATGTCCCACGGTGTGGCGTCACGCGTTGTGATGTCGCACGTCACACAGCGACATGTACCGATCTCGTGGCGCGGATGGACGCTTGGGTATGCCTGTGGCGCCGAATAAAGTGTTGACTTGACCTATGCCGGCTGTGTTGGTTGATGGGCGCAAATGACCCCAGATGTCGACGCGCCCCTAAAATCCAATCCACCGCCACCGTTGTGTTGGTTGGTCGGCGGCCCGGACCTGGCGATGGACATTGAATTCGATAAGAAGAATATCCATGTGGCTGACGCCTTACGCCGCGCGTTCAATGTTAAGGTTTTCCTTGAGCAGGGGTTTAGTCCCCCCCCCCCTCCATCTTGAAATCTACATTCATGGTTAAGGTCATCGCCGCCTTCAGCTTCCAGTTGAGGTCCAACGCCAGCAGCGCAGGAGCAGTTGCTGTCGGAGGAGTAAGACCACGGCCGTCTCCTTTCCAAGGTGGGAGTCTAAACGGGGAGCATTCAAGACGTGCAAGGTTCATTTACTACCAAAGTTCCTAACGTCCAAGGATCATAATGCTAAATAGCCAAATGATCCAAAATGTCTTGGATAGGGTGCGTTCAAAATGTCTAAAATTCATACGTCCGACGACCACAACCTCAAAAACTGGCATCAAAGGGAGCATTCATAAACTCCTAAGTTTATTTGCGTCCAAGAACCATAAAGTCCAAACAAGTGTTCCCTAATGGACAAGTTTCATGTTGGGAACGGACCGTATTGATTTGCATGTTTCACTGATGATTTTTAATGTTAAAGACTAATTTTAAAGCATTCTTTTTTAATTCGTAAATTCCTTAGGTAATTCAAAGAAGCGCCTCTGAATACATCGCTCTGTGATTGGTCAGAATATATGTGATGTCACACGTGTAGAGTTCAGCGCAGCCTGACTGCCGCTCGTTATGTCTTCAAGTCGCTGTCGGTTCGTACTAATCTCGACAGTTTTAGCTTGGATCACATCCGATCGTTAGGGACAAATTTCTGGATGGTAGAAAACAGCGCTATTATTCTTGTTTGTGCCGATGTATACAAATGTAACTGCTAGCAACCCAGAAGCAATGTTCGTTGGCCTCCCGACGGTCGACAAGATGAGGACGTCGTCGAGCGATTCTGCGGGCCGACAGTCTACTGATCTCTGCTAGTGGCTCCGCTTGCTGTGACTAGCATTTCTATGTATACTATGTATTGTGTATTCTGTGTGTACCACTAGCTCTGCTCTGCTAGCTACACACAGCTAGCTAGGCTACACTAGCTGTAGCTTTAACTATTTTGGCATGCCCTAGCTCCTAAATCAGCTAGAGCATGTTAGCTGGTTTACTTTGCCATGTACGAACCGCATTGCGCCGGATCTGAAACAAAAATGTTAGTTGCTGTATTACCATCAAAATAAATTACCTACCCCACGCTTAATAAAATACCTTCCAAGCTTCATATTTTGGTAAAAATTGGTAACATTTCAGTATTACAAGCCCTCGCCTTAGTATCTATGACGCGAGTAGGTTGAAAAACTTTCCATGGAACAATCCATCGTATGGTTCCCTGAGCGTTTCGGGCTTGGCCGCTCCGAGAGTCGAGACCCCACACATGTGACGTCATTACTACGGGAAGGTTTTTAAATCGATGGCGTTCAAAATGTCAAGTCAAAATTCAAAGTCTCAACTGGATTGAATTCAGTGAAATTATGTAAGTATGCAGTAAATGCCCATAATGTGAAAAAATAGATAAGTTTTTTATTCTTCTACTGAGTATCATTACCATTTTCTCCAACCAAAAACTCATTACGTGGAATTTGTCCATTGCCCGCCAGAGCATTCAGTAAAGCCCCAGGCGGCGAAATATTGCAGCTGTGTCTCCGCTTTCTGACAACGGGTGGCAGCAGCGTACCGCCGGTGCACCTGCAGGTTTCTCGGATGTGCTGCCAAGCGCAGTCTGGTTTCTTGCCAAAAGAGCGCGGCTGCGGTCGGTTCATGTGTTCCCCTCTCCTTGTATGAAACAGGATGCTGTGCCTGCAATAGGGAAGCCTCACACCTTGCCCTCATTTATACAGCTCCGTCTTCAATGGCGCCTTATTTACTACAACAAAACGTACTGCACATTTTAACGTGCTGAACCGTGAGTGAGCCACTTCATTGCGTATTGAACTCATTAGCTTTCATCATTGCTGAGTCCTGCTAATAGCTGAATTGAAGCTCGGCCCCTGGTCGAGAGGTGTTGTCTGCTGGAATATGCTGCGCTGCTTCATATTTAGTACCGATCAAAAGTGTACGCCTCGCGCTCAACCCATCCCCAAATAGGCACTAGATCAGAATTAAACATCATCTTCACGCAGTGCAACAGTGTGTTATCTGTAACATTTCTATTGTCAGGCTATTAAGGAAGTTCCTTCCCATATCGAGCTGCATCTGGTGTGGAATGTTTTGAATCCGATTCAGCAGCTAGGAGGTAGCTCCCGTCCCAGGCAGGAAAGCAAAAGACGATGTGGGAAGACACGATGGTCTTGATGATTGTGAAGAGAGCTTCGGTGTTCCAGTAGCGTCGAAATCTGTTCAGGGAAGTGAGGATGCCCTAGCACAGGCGGTGGAGCCATGCTGATTGTCAGTGATCTCCTTGATGTGGTATCTAGTATTTTAATTGCATCGGAGGACTTAATAGAGCTGCCAAAAGAAAAACAACCTGGAAGGTGGCTATTTTCCACGGGGTGTTGGGTGCCAAGAGGGACTAAGACAGTTTTTGTTGCGTTCGTTTTCAGAGAGGTATTTTCGGCTAGCTGTACACCTATGCGAGGGACTCCTCAAGGCGAATTCTGAGTTGGATTAAGCTATCACTATCGGAATATGAATAGTCGCGAAGTCGAACATCATCTGCGTGGCAGAGCCGTTGGCGGTGCGGAAGGAGGCTGACGATCTCGACAACAGCAAGGCTGAATAAAATTGGCCCGATTACTGAGCCTTGTGGGACACCAAATCTGGCCGTGTTGGTCTACAAGCTTCACGCGTCACCAGTCTACGGTCAGACAGAAGGCTACTAAACCAGTGAGATGGAATTCCACGCCACATCAGCATCCGCAGGAGTCATTCGTCATTTCCCCTGGAGGACGCTATTGTCGACACTGTCAAACGCCCTGCTGAGATCAAGCGTCGTTTCTGACGCGAGCATGTCGCCATCCATCCTACCATTTATCTGTGAGACAGCGTCAAGCACAGCGTCCACCGTAAAATGGCCGCGACGGCATGCTCAATGACGGTCACTGATGATGCGGTTCTCAGCTAAACGCGCAGCGGGATGACAGAAGCCGTTCTCCAAGTCATCGGAAACACACCGCTAACAATTCAGGCATCGATGACGTGCAGCAACATCGGCCCAGTGATACCAAAGCAGCCGCGCACAGCGCGTATTGGCACTGCATCGACTCCGACGGCGTGTGAACCGCTCACGCGCCGCACCTAGATCAGCGGCGCTGATAGTCCAGGGGGCGTCGCCGGCTCCAGCTCAAAACTGGCGGCGCACACGACTAGCGGGCGGACCTCCACCCGCATGAGCGGCTGTAGTTGAGCGGCGACGCCGGCGCCAACTTCAGCAAAATACCGACTAAACTCACCGGTCCGCACAGTGCTGACCGCCACGCTCGGCGAGTCGGCACGTCCCGCAGAAGCACTGTGGGTCTGTCCCGTCCCAGCACTGTGGTCTGTGCACTGTGGGTCTGTCCCGCGGCCGGACCAAAACAACAGTGTCGAGGAGACGACCCAGGCTGACGCCGCAGCCTCGACATTGACACAGTGGCGCGGGCGGGCGTCCGCCCCGCCCCCTTCGCCGGCAATTTGGGCGCGATGTGCGCGTCGCGTGCGCCGCAGGGGAGGGAGGGGAGGGGAGGGGGTGACCGGGTCACGTCCGGCGGCCATACGCAGTAGCTGCAGCCGGTGACCTGATTTCGCCGCGGGCCGACCTCGTTTGGCGGCGATACTGCCGTGGTGTTGACGGCGCGAGGTGGATGGCGTGGGTACAGCGCGTGGTAGATGGCGTGGATACAGCGCATGGTGGATGGCGTGGGTGCAGCGCGTGGTGGATGGTGTGGGTGCAGCGCGTGGTGGATGGCGTGGGTGCAGCGCGTGGTGGATGGCGCGGGTGCAGCACGTGGCCAACGTGGCCGCGGTGCACGTGTGAAGCGGGGGTCGCGGTAACTCAGTTGGTAAGGCGTCGGACTCTTGATCGTAGTATCGTTGGTTCGAATCTCACAACCGACGACATTTATCGAGTCCACCCGCGACCAATCGGCGTGAGAGGCCGGCGACGCTGTATAATCTAGCGGTTGAATGCGCCGGAAAAGAACCCAAGGTTCTTCTTCTACGTGTGAAGCGGTGGGACATGGCTGGTGCATTCGACATCGGTCTGTGCCGGTGCCTGTACCCTCCTCGGCGGTCGTGTTTTGAGACGCGGCGAACCGCGTCAAGCAAACATCAGTTCAATTCGAACAGGGAAGGATAATGGGACAAGTGTGTGGAATTAATCCCCACATTGTTTGTATCTTAGCTTGCCCCTTCACTTATGACGCTAGAATAGCACGACTGTCTAATGACCCTTGATTTTGCGCTGTATAAACAGTCGATTTTCCAAACCCAAATAACCAACCAACCAACCAACTAATGACCGAACCCATCAGTTTTTTTTATCGACGGATCATCTGCAACTGATAGCATCAACGTCAAAGTTGAAGCAAAATACAATATTTAGTGGCTGTAAAGCCAGTTGGTCGCATGGCCGGTTAAGACGCCACATTGACGGATCAAGATAGAGGTCTAGTGAGCTTCATCATTTCAGATGACGTGTCTATACGTGCTTTAATACATTCAGTTCGCTTTGCAGCAACAGTTCGCTTCGCAACCCAATGAAATGGCTACAGTATTTAGGCATTGGAGTAATTTGGTCTGTGACAAGGCACAACGCACTTTATCCTTTGGAGTCTTACCTTAGAGGAACTGACAGTTCAACAGCACGTCGATGTTTCACATTATTCGCCTCAAATAATACGAAACTAAAAAGTCGCACGGAATGCAAGGGTCAAAATACGAAAGCATGACATGATGTCAATTTGCGCACGAGACGACATGCATCACTCAATGCATTGCAACTCAGAATGCACTACTCCCGGAAGAGAGCCAATATCGCCAATCTCTTTCAATTTCGATTCTAGTTTTGTTTTGGTAAAATTTAAGCAATTTCGAAGAAGCTCAAAGCTGAACAGGTTGACCATTTTGTTTCATGGTGTATGCCTAGGTGAATGCCTAATCTACGCTTCACAGCTTCAGCCTCGCTGACAATTATGAGATTTAATTTCTAAAGCGAATTTGACGCCGATTATGCAATTTGATGTTTATTAAGTAGATGCACATAACCACCCACATGAGTCTGAGCCAGCGAAATGCAAAACTTCTTCTGGAAGTAAAATAGCCCCGGCGGCGATATTGGAAGCAAATGTGGCGTTTTCCAACACAGCAAGAGTATTGATGAACCTCGTCTTCTTAGTTACGCAAAAACACACACACACACATGCACACACACACACACACACACACACACACACACACACACACACACACACACACACACACACACACACACATATATATATATTTTTTATTCTTTTTCTTTTTTTTATTTTTGGTACCGTAGTTACACCAGGGTTACCGCTTCCACCGCATGGCTAGCTGTGCATCATTTACCACATAAAAACAAAATAATGAAAGTTGCTTCTTCGATCATACATACTTAACACGCGCCCTGGAGGGGGGGGGGGGCGAAATCCGCCCACCCCTCCGGTTTTTCGTAGATAACTCCAGATTTTACCAGCCGATATACGCCATTGTTTGTGTACCTGCCAATAAATGACCGGCGCGTTGTTTAAAGTAAGAAAAATGAAAATCGATCGACAATTGTTTCGAGTTAGGGGTCGCTAAAGTCAAAACATTTTCTCAGCGCCAGACCACAAATATTGGCGCTGATGCGCTTCCCGTATATTAGCAAAAAGGAAGTGTTCTTGGCAAAACTAGCGACTTGTTTGATGTACATTGTCATGCTGCATTGTTTCAAAGTCATGTCAAGTCACCGAGGTCAAGTCAGGTCAAGCTCATGACAGGTTAACACACGCCCTGGAAGGGGATGGCAAAATCCGCAAACCCTTCCGATTTTTCGTACATAACTCCATATTGTATCGGCAGATATACGACATTTGTTTGCGTACCTACTTAGAAATGACAGGCGTATTGTTTAAAGCAAGAAAAATGAAAATCGGCAGAAAAGTTTTAAAGTTAGGGGCCGTTAAAGTAAAAACAATTCGCAACGCCGGACCACAAAAATCGGCGCTGATGCGCTTCCGTCTGTTGGCAAAAGGGAAGTGTTCTTCACAACACTAGCGACTTGTTTGATGCATATTGTTATGCTATATAACTTTAAAGGTCATGTTAGGTCGCCGAGGCCAAGTCAGGTCAAGTTCATGACAGGCTAATGGAATCAAACTTGGTGAACTGGAATGTGTTATAAATGCAAATGACTGTCATGCGATTGATGTCACTTTACATGTTACTCCCTACACATCCCGAAATATACTGTTTGTCATTGTGTGCCTAAGCGTTTCCATACTTTATTCATGTGTTTCACTCCTTTCTTTGCGAAGTCGATTGTGCCGAGCCGCCCAACGGAGCAGTCGGGTTGGGAGCCCGGTTCCGGTAACTTGAGCAGGTAATGACCTAATAAAGTGCTCCTATATAGGTGACCTGAGGTCAGATGGCGGATCTGACATCTGTATTGCATCATTAGTAATGTCCAAAACATCATTAATGCCAATTTTGGAGCATTTAAACACAATCACAACGATCCATAACAATGACAAGCCAAGCCACGCCAAACCGGAAAAGTTTGATATTTTGACTTCATTTGACATTGAACTAAGGTCATGAACTTTGCACACAATAGAGTTCACTATCGTGCCCATCCACCCTGCGAATTTCGTTGCTCTAACCTTCATAAGAGCTGAGATCTTAGGGGGCGGAAACCGCCCCCTTCCAGTGCGCTTTATTTTCAGAGGCCCTCCAGGGCGCGTCTTAAGATCGGGTTAATCAGCGCCACTCAGCGAAGCTTGTTTCCGAAGGTCGACTTGAGGAGCTAAAGTGACATCCTATGGTAAGGTTTGAAGTACGAAGCAAAAGATCAGAATAGACAACGCGAATGCTCCAGAGTAACCGAAAACTGTGGTAGCATTCTCGCCCAGAACACTCAACTTTCCAAGGGCATATGTAACACTGACATAAGGTGACTTAAGATTACCTGTTTTGTCGTCGGCATATACCACTGCTGCTCTCGTCCCCTAGCCTCGCTGCAGTACTGCAGCACTCGCTGCAGCGTGCGGCAAATGTTCGAGTAGCTTGAAGCAAAGATGATCTATCCATTGAAATGCCTGCACGATGTTTTGTTTGGATATTGAATGAGCATTTCAGAAGCGCTGATGCCACTTTTGGTACTTGTCAATTTGGTGCTGAATGTTACTTTTTGGTTCTGTGTTCCTGGAGTACTGCGATATATTGGCTGCACGATACAACTCATTTTCAAAGCGATTCGTGATTTCTCAGCAGGTGTTTAACTTGACCTTAAATGTCTCCCGATGTCTTAGCATATACGAGTGGACGCTACATGACCGACGCAGTCGATGCGCCTCTAAACCCCAATAACCAACCAACCATATGGAAATGCCGAAGACAAATCGCTAGATCACATCACCAACAACACGCTCGCCGTTTATGTTCCGCCGGCATACCCTGTTTGATACTGCCAGTGGGGTCAGTGACCCAGCTGGGTGCGTGTCGTGACCCCGGGTCACGACCCGCTCCCATTCATTCCCATGGGGTCTGTGGCGCAGCACTGCACGAGCAAGGCCTGAGCTACACACATGAACAAGAGCTGAGCTACACACACGAACAAGAGCTGAGCTACACACACGAACAAGAGCTGAGCTACACACACGAACAAGGACTGAGCTACACACACGAACAAGAGCTGAGCTACACACACGAGCAAGAGCTGAGCTACACACACGACAAGCTAGCTACACACGAGCAAAGCTGAGCTACACACACGAACAAGAGCTGAGCTACACACACGATCAAGGGCTGAGCTTACACACGAGCAGACTGAGCTACACACACGAACAAGAGCTGAGCTACACACACGAGCAAGAGCTGAGCTACACACACGAACAAGAGCTGAGCTACACACACGAACAAGAGCTGAGCTACACACACGAGCAAGAGCTGAGCTACACACATGAACAAGAGCTGAGCTACACACACGAGCAAGGGCTGAGCTACACACGAGCAACAGCTGAGCTACACACGAACAACAGCTGAGCTACACACATTAACAAGAGCTGAGCTACACACACGAGCAAAAGCTGAGCTGCACTGGAACGAGAGCTGAGCTGCGAAAGGGCAAGGCCTGACAAAGGTGTGGTGCAGCAGTCATTGGAAGTATGTTTCGACACTTTTTCTCAAAAGCAATGAAATAAGCCTCCAGTCTGGAAGCAAATTGCTCGGCAGCTTCATCCTCTCACCGCTCACCAACCCTGTCCCCTCTCACGAAGCATACATGCTGTACCTTGCACCGCATCAATGTGCATTGCATAGTCTCTCAATGCATATCAAGTGGCGAGGAAGTCTTCAACCGGACCGTACGCCAAATCGGATCCACCGAAGGCGGAGCGGTGAAGTGACTTCCTGATTTTATGTTCGTGCAGATTCACTCCTGAATTTCGAATATTGCCGAGACGCCGCGAATGAATGGCTGCTTATGATGTCATCTAAGCATGCTAGGTCAAGAAGGCACGCATCTGTCACCGCAAATGGGTCTCAGAAATTTGGACACCGTGTCTAACCGTATACCCTGCTGAAACGGGGACAAGCCTGGAAATGGACTCGGGCTGAGCATCAGGCTTTCTGCGAAGCGAAGCACCTTCTGAAAAGCCCACCTGTCCTGGCGCATTTTGATCCGAATCGACCTGTAGTCTTGGCATGTGATGCGAGTCCTGTCGGAATAGGTTGTGTCTTAAGCCAGCGATTCCAGCATGGGGAGCAGCCTGTGGCTTATTACTCTCGGTCTCTGAATGACACGGAGCGTCGATACTCCCAGACTGATAGAGAGGGTCTAGCGGTCCTGACTGGAGTGAAACACTTCCATTATTATTTGGCTGGCCGAACTTTCACTATCCGTACTGATCATAAACCGCTTTTGGGCCTCATTGGTGAGAATAAGCCTATACCTCTGATGGCATCGCCGCGCGTGGTTCGTTGGGCGCTCATGCTGAGCGCGTATGATTACAGGCTCGAGTACGCGCCGGCTGCAAAGCAGGCACACTGCGATGCTCTGAGCCGGCTTCCGCTGCGGCACACTGTTGACTGTGCCATCTCCCCTCCGCCTGCTGAGACAATCCACTTGATGGATTTCTTAGATTCAACTCCTGTAACGGCTGATCAGATTCGCCTGTGGACTGCGAGAGACCCGGTGTTATCGCAAGTGACTAAGTATGTCCGGGAGGGTTGTCCGACATCGGTTTTGTTGGGACCCGAGTTCGCTCCATACAAAACTCGGATATCTGAACTGAGTGTACAGGATGGCTGTCTGCTTTGGGGCTCCCGTGTTGTAATTCCGCCCCAGGGCCGTCCGCAAATTCTCAGGCTACTACACGATGGCCACTGTGGGGAGTCACGCACGAAATCGTTCGCTAGAATGTATGTTTGGTGGCCAAAGTTGGATGACGACATCTCGAAAGTAACGAAACTCTGTGAGATGTGTCAGGAACATAGAGCCAGTGCACCTGAAGTGCCCATTCACCCCTGGGTCTGGCCTGCAAAACCGTGGCAGCGAGTTCATGTAGACTATTGTGGGCCTATCGATGGGTGGATGTTTCTGGTCATTACGGATGCCCATTCGAAATGGTTGGATATATATCCTTCTCGCACAGCAACTTCATTAGGGACAATGGAGCATCTGAGAGCGTCCTTTGCATCATGGGGAGTACCAACATTCTTGGTATCTGATGGTGCCCAGTGTTTCATGTCGGGTGAATTTCAGACTTTTTGCCCTAAGAATGGCATAACCCACTTGAGTTCCCCAGCCTTGTCGCCCAAGAGCAACGGATTGAGTGAGCGAAGTGTTCAGACTTTTAAATCGTCTTACCGGAAGCAAACGTCAGGCAGTCCTCAGACAAAGGTTTCACGGTTCCTATTCCGTTACCGGGCTACACCTCACTCCACAGCCAGTGTCTCCCCAGCTGAGTTGTTTTTGGGTCGTCCGATGCGCACCCCACTCGACGTGATAAAACCCGATTTGGAAAGAGAAGTGAGAATCCAGCAGGAAAAACAAAAATTTGTACGTGACAGGGGCACCCAAGATCGGTCGGTTGAGGTCGGACAGCCGGTGTATGTGTCGGCTGTTGATCGTATCCGTGGTGGGGAAGGGAGACGTTGGTTGGCAGGTCACGTGACTGCCAAATCTGGACTTAACATAACTGTGCGTCTGCAGGATGGCAGAGTGATTCAGAGGCATCTGGATCAGGTGAGACCGCGTCCGACGTGTACCGCCTCTGGTAGCGCGCCGAGCTCACCACTACCGTCGGCAGTGGCTTCTGTGCCGTTGTTTGTACCGTTCGTGCCGCCGGTAGCGTTGGCAACAACAACTGTGCCAATTGAAGTTTGTACCCCCAGGACTCAGGCACAAGTCAGTGCTCCGGGTTCCCCACGGACTTATGATTTGCGTGTCAGACAAACGCTGAAGCAGCCCGATAGGTTAATGTATTCGTAATGTGATGCCGCACGTGTAAAGTATGTTTTGACGCTAGGAGTTGCTCACATGGCGAAATAAGTGATTTTCGTATGTTTTGCTCTCTGCTTTTGAAGTATGTATTCGGGGTGGAAGTGTGATGATGTGACACCACCCGGTACCTGGAGCCGCCTCTGCGCGCGGTCCGCCGCCGCGGGGCATGCTGACCGTTGTCCCGTGACGCGAGAGCTTAATAAATCAGTTGGTACCGGACCGCCGCCGAGTTTACTACACCAGGTATGACAATAACAGTGTAAGATACCCGTGCCATCATACCGGCATCCAGTAGTGGTGCATCGGAGTCCAGTAACAGTGTACCGATATACGTCAATTTGCACTCGTATCTAGTGGCGATGTACCAGTATCTAGCAGAGGTGTGACAGTATCTAATAGCCGTGTACCAGTATCTAATAGCGGTGTACCAGTATCCAGTAGCGACGTACCGGTATCCAATGGTGGTGCATCAGTATCCGGTATCGGTGTACCGGTATCCGGTATCGGTGTACCGGTATCCGGTATCGGTGTACCGGTGACTATCACCGATGCACGGTGTGCTTCGACAACATGCCCTGGGCGACTAGCGTTACCCCTAACATCCGATCACGTTTCAGGGTCACCATGCATCACACACTATCAGGGTCGCCCTCCATCACACACGACCAGGGTCACCCTGTATTATATACGACCACGGTCACCCTGTATCACACACTATCAGGGTCGCCCTGTATCACACACATAGGTCACCCTGTATCACACACTACCAAGGTCGCCCTGTATCACACACTATCAGGGTCACCCGATATCATACACGACCAGGGTCACCCTGTATCACACACTATCAGGGTCACCCGATATCATACACGACCAGGGTCACCCTGTATCACTCACTATCAGGGTCACCCTGTAACACACACTATCACGGTCGCCCTGTTTCACACGCGATCGGGGTCGAACTGTAGCATGCATATCATACACGACCAGGGTCACCCCGTATCACACACAAATTCGGCCGTCACGGCGAACCGAGACGAGACGGGAGTCTGACGCAACCCAGTGACACGCCTGCGCATCCGATACCCCGTGACATTGACCGGCTAACTCGGTCTCGTTAGCCCAGTTTGGTATGGTGGCTGACGGCCGGACAGGGGTGGTGTCGATGCTGCTGGACCAATCGTCAGCGTACGACCTCCAAACTCGGCGCCGGGTGCGGTTCCTGAGGTCGGTCCTGTCGCGCACGCGGACGTGTGAATAATCGGCGCCGTCGGAGATCGCACGTCGGCGGCTGCTCCCCGCTGCAGACTTGCGCTCGACTCGAGTTGAATCGAGAATCGGCTAGGGGCGGGGATGGCCGAGCGGTTAAGGTGTCGGGCTATGGGTGCCAAAGGTCCCGGGTTCGACTCTAGCGCCACTCAGGACATTTCCCAATGCCGCGGCCCACCGGCGAAACAGTGTGGGCGGCGCCATTAGCCGTGAATGTGCATAAAGTGTGTCGTGAACCAACCAATAAACAAACAAACCAACAACAAACGGACGTGTGAATAATCGATTGGTTATCGGCTTTACTGTACATCGACCGTTAAGTCATGCAGCGTCGCCAATCCCTCACGCCGATTGGTCGCGAGGGAAAAGTAGCGACAGGTGAGACTCCAACCCACAATCTTTCGATTGTGAGACGGGCAACTTACCCCTAGGCTACTCTTCCCCAGGGGTGAATAATCAGCGCCGTCGGAAATCGGACCTCGGCGGCTGCTCTCCGATGCAGACTTGTGCTCGACTCGAGTTGAATCGAGAATCGACTAATGAATCAATCGTTTTTTGATGAGTCGCGAGTTCAATCGATTCTTTTCGCAAGAATATATCTTGAGTCGTGAGTTGAATCGCATGTTTCTTTAAAAAAGATGAGTCGAATCATGAGTCAATCATTAAAATGTAATGTGGCGGCAGTGCACACTGAATCATATGGCTCATGAGTCTGATACCACTGAGTCGGATCTGAATCGATTCAAATTGCTGTCAGTCTGTTTGAGTCCCGAGTCGAATCAGATCTCAAGATCTATGAATCGCGTGAGTCGACTAAAAACAATTGAATCGAGCACAAGGGGACGAGTAGCCTAGGGGTAAGTTGCTCGTTTCACAATCGAAAGGTTGTGGGTTCGAGCCTCACCTGTCGCTACTCTTCGCCCGCGACCAATCGGCGTGAGAGATTGGCGACGCTACATGATTCAACGATCGATGTGTCGTAAAACCAATAACCAACCGAATCGAGCACAAGTCTGCTCCGATGGCCATGTGGTTAGGCGGGTTCCCTGGTACCTCATCAGTGTGAGGGCGCGTTTTTGTTGGTTGACCGCCGGTCACGTGAGCGTGACGGGACAGGGGTGGGTTGACCACCGACCAGGCGATCAGCACGTAACGTTTGTTCGTTTGTTTATCGGATGGTTCACGACGCACTTCATGCACATCAACGGCGAATGGCTCCGCCCACACCGTTCCGCCGGTGCGCCGCGGGATTCAGAAAAGATCCGGAGCGGCGCGAGTGTCGAACCCGGGACCTTTGGCACCCAGAGCTCAACACTTAACCACTGGTGTGGCTAAGTGTTGCCCCCCCCCCCCCCCCGCCCCGCCCCTACCAGCACGCGACGGTACCGCACGACGCAATAGGCGCGGACCATGAACTTCGCCGGCCCCGGCCTCGTCGAAACAATGGCGGCGGCGGCCGGCGTTCAATGTCAGCCGGCCGGCGTGTTTGCGGTCGCGGAGGATGCTGCAGAGGGCGGTCGGCACGGTGACGAGGCGGGTGACGAGGCGGGGGACGAGGTGGGGGAAGCGCACGGCGGCCGGCATGACGCAAAGGCCGTGGAAAGTGTGTTAAGCACAGAGATGACTGGGCGTCACAGCAGGCAGTGGTTTCCGCCCGGCGGGCGCGGGGTGATGTTGATGTACTGCACTGGGCGCGACGTGTCAGGGGGCCTCGTGGGAATATGAGTGCTGTGTCCGTGGGAATCGACACGGGTTTTCGATGGGGTCGGGAGGGCGTTCAGGTGGATTCTTTTCATGCAGCGCCATATGCGTAATGCTAAGTTTAACGATGTTTTCTTCTTCTTCTTCTTCTTTTTTTTGTGTGGGGGGGGTCCCTTCGTTCCCCGTGGTGGGGATGCCCATGACCGGAGCAAGACCGAAGACCGACACATGAAGCCACCGTCAGGCACAGGCCGACGAAAGCGAAACTAAGGAGCCGCTACGACAGGAAGTTCGACATTTTTGTCCGAACTGGCTAACTCACTGAACAGTTAAAACATCATTAATTAACCATCCACACAAGTTACATCTTGACGTGACATTTCCCACTTAAAGGTCTGCTTGTTCGACGTAACACTCTAATCCACAATTCGAACGTGGAGACTGATCGTCAAACGTGGGCTTCCGATAACGTCTAATCCGGTGCGGCCACGAGGGAGACGACAGCGCCAGGTGTCGAGCCGTCAACGACCGCGAATGCGGCCCTGAAGTCGCCGAAGGACATCACCGGTTTTGTGGTCGGCTCATCCAGCCGGTTCTATGTCAAGGCCATCCCTGTAGGCTTTGGCTTTGTCTCGCACTGGTCTCTGCACAGCACGCACATGCACGCACTTGTGCATGTGCGTGACCACGACCCGACCCGAAGCGAGACTTCGGCCTTGACCCGAAGCGACCTGCGCCCACCTGCGTGCCCCCCTACCCCCTCTCCCCCTGTCGCGTGCATGTGATGGCTGCGCCGCCGGGCGGCCTGGAGAGCCCTGACCTACAGAGCGCCCGAGGCCGTGGCAGCATCACTTCCGCCGTCGGCCCGTTACGGGCAGACCCTGACACGTACCCCCATGCCCCTCTCCCGGGGGGGGGACTGTTGGGGGAGATGCGGGGAGGGTCGTATTAGCGCATCGCAGTGGCGAAGAGGGCGCTGCATGACCGATGTAGTCGACGCGCCCCTAAACTCGGGGACGAGTAGCCTAGGGGTAAGTTGCTCGTCTCACAATCGAAAGGTTGTGCGTTCGAGTCTCACCTCTCGCTACTCTTCGCCCGCGACCAATCGGCGTGAGAGATTGGCGACGCTGCATGACTCAACGGTCGATGTGTCGTAAAAACCAATAACCAACCAACCGCCCTTAAACTCCAATAACCAACCAACCAACCAACAGTGATGAAGATGTGGGAGTGGGTAGTGATGCTTCTGCCGATCCGTCAGACTGCGTATATTTTTCCAAATCGTTCCGTTGCTTGGCGTGCTGACGGCCAGAGTGTTCAGCACAAACCAGTTAACCCAGCATGAGCCATGGATTAACCCATTCCATGATGCCATGGATGTCGATGATGCCATCGATGTCGATGATGCAGTTAGTGTCAATGATGTGATTGATGTCGATGATGGCACTGCTGTTGATGATGGCACTGATGTCGATGATGCAATTGATGTCGATGACATCATTTATGTCGATGATACCATTTATGTTGATGATGCCATTAATGCAATGATACCATTGATGTCGATGATGCCATTGATGTCGATGATTCCATTGATGTCGATGCTGAACTGCGTTGGGCATTGCTTATTGGTGATCTACGATATGAAAATCATGCATCTCGAAATATATTAAGATACCACAAATCGGAAACATTTTACAATGTCTTTTTAACATTTCACCTGACAACTATTTTGAATACTTGTGAAAGAGAGCACCTAGGATCAGATGACCACTTCTCATCCCATCACTTGTCTCGAGCGTCAAAAGGTTCGTATTTCTGCTATGTACTTCCATTTTCCCATTGGCATTGGGATTTCCGCATGTACGTCACGACAAATTAGCGCAACCATACACACCAAATGTATCACTGAGGTATTTGGCTGTAGCAAAGCAATTAGGAGGGAAACTACCTTCACCGATTTCTTCCCAACTTGTCTTCCGCACTTTTGTCAAGTAGCATTGTGACAGTCGTGCACAAGGTACGCCGTCATGGGGTGAATCAGAGTCACTCACTCATGATGAGACAGAATAACTGGCTCATGGTGAATAACTGGCAATTGATACCTTACATGACCTCTCTAGGCCTTGACCAGAGGTCATGACTTCATGATCTTGACCTGAGTTTTGGTTGACCTGACCTTAAATTACACCACCTATTTTCGGTAGCGCATTTCAAAGACTGTCGACTAGCGTTCGCCATTTGGTTCTATTTATTACAGGTCCTGAGATAATTGTCAATATCTGAGTCCCACCTGATCTGGTTGAATTTGACCTATGATGGCCCAGTGACCTGAATGTTGACCTGAGCGAAAAAAATGACCAAAACACTTTCGATAGAGCCCGTCACCAGCTATCCAACGCCGTATTCCATTTGTCGCTAGCTAGCATAGTTCCAGAGATCTTAGGGGGGGGGCAGACATCTTCCCCCCCGGTCATGCGAAGTTGGCGCGGACCGCCGGACGTGCGAGTGATAAAGAAATATTGAGGGGGTAATACTTGAAGATTACCTAAAGGTGCGTTGACACCAAATTCAGTGTGAATGCATAGCTTGCGATGTTAGAGAAATTGGCCAAATTAGCCAAAAGCATTGTTATATCAGTATCCCAAAATTAAATGGGCACGTGCCTTGGCAATATCATCACGTTCGGCGTCATACTCCCAACTCGAAAATGTGAGCTGTTCCAGCGCGGCGCCACAACGCGCAGCAGGCTGATCTGATCGGCGCCTCAGCGCAGTGCGCACAACACCCGCCCTCTGCCTCCTCGTCGCCGGCCAGCGCGGACACCGTCCTCTGCTCTGATTGGTCGGAGCGCGCCGGTCATGCGACGCCGCCCGGCCGACCTCGTGACCCGGGCGACCTCGTGACCCGACCTGGCCGACCTCGTGACCCGACCTGGCCGACCTCGTGACCCGAGCTGGGAGACGTGACCCGACCTCGGCGACCTCGTGACCCGAGCTGGCCGACCTCGTGACCCGACCTGGGCGACCTCGTGACCCGGGCGACCTCGTGACCCGAGCTGGCCGACCTCGTGACCCGAGCTGGGCGACCTCGTGACCCGACCTGGGCGACCTCGTGACCCGACCTGGGCGACCTCGTGACCCGACCTCGTGACCCGACCTGGGCGACCTCGTGACCCGAGCTGGACGACCTCGTGACCCGACCTCGGCGACCTCGTGACCCGAGCTGGGCGACCTCGTGACCCGACCTGTGCGACGCAGGAGAACGAGTTCGGCGTGCTGCGTCGACGCCGCCGTTGCGGCTCGACTTTGGCGCCGAATGGCGCGCATGTTGGGCCGGAATGCGCGACGCATGTTGCGCTGCGCACCGAGTGCGCGACCATCGGGTCAGAGTACTGCGGGCGTAGCCCGTTGCGCAGTCGTCAGACGCGCGCACGAGTCAACCGCCATCTCAAGTCATTGACCGTTGAATGCTGACGCGCAAGCTTCTTTTTATCCATCCCGTCATCTCGAAATATTTCCCCGAACCAAGCATGTATCCCGCTTCGGACAACTTCGCGTGCATAGTAATTTTCAGTTGATAATATGATAGCATTGGTTACATAATAGCATTGGCTATATCATATACGTTGCAATAAATTCCGCCGCTCCACATTGAAACTTGTGCGGAGGTGCGCACTTTGAGCCTGGAACCGAAAGACTTGGAATATAGTCATTTCACGGGTGGCAGTGCTACCCGATAAAATACTTTGTATACAGTGAAGTATTTTGGGATTTCAGGTGGAGCATAGAGTATGAGCAACTTTATCCATGCTCTGTTACTCGTGGTGTGGAAATGAAATCAAACGCAACACTTATGTCGACCATTTCGGCCGCACAACCGAAAACCCGGACTTGCATCCCCAGGTTTGCAGAGCGGCGTCGGTCTGAAGCACTCTCTGAAGACAAACATGCCCTTCGCAGGCCCGCAGACCGGCCAGATTCGCACACCCAAGACGCTCGGGCTCTTCAAATCGACGTTTTCTGGATCGCCAGAAGACACAGATTTGCATCTCTACTCATCATCGGCTCGCACACGCAAGATCGCGCAAGCCCGCAGACTGGCCAGACTTGCACGCCCGAGGCTCTCAGGCTCTTCAAATCGACGCTTTCTGGATCGCCAGAAGACACAGATTTGCATCTCCACTTATCATCGGCTTGCGCACGGCTGTTGCGCAAGACCTCACGCACGAAGTGTTGCACCAAGTGTCGGCGCGGAGTGTTGCGAGGCTGTTGCGCACTGTGCGTGCGGATAGGAGGGGCCGCGAGTGCCCCGGGTCGCGAATGCCCGGCGTCGAGTGATCTGCGGCCGTATTTGCTTTCCACCGGTGATTACCGGTGATTCTGCGAAGGTCGACTGCGACATTTACAGTGCCTGTTCTTGCGGCTGGGCCGAGCGATATCACTCAAGTGTACAAGATTGTACGTTGCCGCTGAACCAAATGAACTCGCCCCACTCGCGTATTCTGGATGAAGGGTGCAGTTGAGCTCTTTTCGTCTCTTCTAGTTTATCGGTCCGTGTGTGCATAGCCGCGCAACCCCTGGATACTGCACCGGAGGACAAAACGAAAGGAGGAAGACGTAAGTTTGTTTGGCAAGATGCCCTCAGGTATGCTGGGATCACGTGAGTCATAGAGACGGGTTGAAGGCTGTTGCCCTTTCGTTTCGACATTCTGCTCCAGACATGCCTCCGCTTACGAATGCGGTCCATGCACCGAGGCGCAGCTGGGAGGCTGGGGGCTGGGGGCCCGGTTCCCTCCTTAGCAACCAAAAACGCACTAGATGAAACAAAGTGTTTCGAGACTTTCACCACGCAAGACCAATATAGAACGCTGAAAGCGTTCTGTATTTCATGACGCTTTCTTTTGGTTTGGCCGTGTGTTCAAGCTATGCTTCATTAGATACCCAACTAAGTCATCCATATCCTGTTTTAAGATCTTCTTGGTTCAGAGCTATAATGGTTAATGCACATCACTAAAACGGATTCATTCAAGTTAAACAGTGCTGCTGCTACATCTAAAACAAAACACTTACGAACTCGAAGAGCTTAAAAACTCTTGATTTTTTTTGTCATGAAACCCGGATTATTTTATCGGCGTATTTGATTGCAAGAGCATTTGAAGATCCTGAAGATGATTGACGATGTATTAAAACAAATGACACATTTTGCACGTAAAGGTACGGTGTCAACTTTTCGAGCTCCACTTGTCCCTTGATGTCATTACGAACACCAGGTTAAAGAACATTTTGCGACACGTTTTCAACACCAATAACGACTTCCTTGGTTAAAACACCTAACCCAGAATGTCACGATATAGAATGAGGGAATAAGAATTCGAATAAATGGTGTAAACGACCGTGCTCTTGTGCATCGCCTTGATCTCTGCTAAAAAGGTAGCGCCAAAGAGGAATATTTTCCTCCTGAAATGCACGAGGAGAAGAGTGAGTATGCTGTGGTATTTGGGCGATGAATCATCTAAGGCGGAACTGAGCTGAACGAGGGAAGAAAAACATATATTATTCAAACAGCCACGCAACTGAAAACCCTACGGGAACCCGTAACGCCTGTTCCTCTCTCTCTCTCTTTTCTCTCTCCCTCTCTCCATCTCACCCTCTCTTCTCCCTCTCTCCATCTCCCTCTCCCTTTCTCCCTCTCCTTTCCCTCTCCCCCTCTTTTTTCTCTCCCTCTCCCCTCTATCCCCTTCCTCTCTCCATCTCCCTCTCCCTCTTTCTCCCTCTCCCTCTCTTTATCTCTTTCCCTCTCTCTCTCTCTCTCACACATTCTCTCTCCCTTTCCAATTCTGTTTCTGTCTCTCCCTTTCTCCCCCTCTTCTCTCTCTCCCTTTCTCCCCGTCTCCTCTCTCTGCATCTCCCTATCTCGACGCTGCTTCCCTGTCTCTGGGGCGTCGCCGGCGGCGGTGCGTTGTTGACTTCCTCGCGCCGGTCGCTGACGCTCCAGCCAGCTGCCGGCGGCTCGGCCGGCCGGCCGGCGGCATGGCTGACAGCGCGGCCGGCAGCGCACTTTCACTGCCGCCCGACAATGACCCAGAGCCGGGGTCGGCGCGCGCCTCGTCGCCGTATATAAACATACCGGCGGCGGCTGCGGTCAGTTGAGCGGCGGGTGCGGCGACGCGCGGCTGTGGTTGGTGCGCGGCGGTGACGCGGAACACGTGACCGGCACGCGCACGGGAGCACGGCGGACGGCGCGGTCACGTGGCGCGGCGGGCTGACGGCGGGAGAGTGAGCGGCGATCGGCGCGGAGTCGACCGGGTGTTTCGTCGAGAAGCGAGCGACGAGGAAGGGATGGCGATGATTACGTCACGAGAAAGGCTGCTGGTGTTGGTTGGATTTGTTCTGGCGTCAGGTGGGTTCGTGCACAGCCTTCGGGTTTCCGCCGAATTTAACCGTTTCGGTGTGTGAAGGTATAAACCTTAGAACGCAAATGTGATATCTGCGGTATTTGCTCCACAAACACGTACTGTTTCCAACTCTGCCATCGCTCGGTTTTAGCTAGTTGTCTCACACACCTTGGTCTTGGATATGGAGACCAGAGTGCAATTTGGTTTCGCGAATTATGTGCATGACGATCGAGCTTCCACGATAATTGAGCCAATACTATTAGGTCTGTGATTTACACTGGATGACATGAGCATTGGTTCCTTCAATTTTCGACCGATCGGGATTCGGTTTCGAAAAAAAAATCCGCTAGAACCCAGCGGTCTTCAAAATGCATATCACGGGCGACTTCTCACACCCCCTGGCTATTCAGTATTCATTTTATACCGTGACCACCGTAATCATAGCGGAATATTTTTGTACCCTTTCCGCATGATTTTTGCGAACAATGTTGATATTACGTCATATCCTGAAAGTTGTTCTTCAACACTGTGACAGGCTTATCAACCCTGCTGAAGTCTTGTGCAAATTCTATATTCATTTGTCCTGTCTTTCACGTGGTTTCTGGAGAATCGAGGCAACTTGAAGCAATGCATTTGAAATACTACAATAACCGGCGATGTTCCTGCCACGTAAAGCAATTCCTAGGCATCCAGATTATGTTTTGGGTAATCGGCCACGCCGCGATGTCATGCCGTCCAAAACAGTTGGTACGAACATGCTACATGGGAACGATTGGACAGGTGGATGCGTGTCTCAGTTGAACATCTTGCAAACAATGGCTATGTGGAATCCAGTGTTTTAAATAGTAAACCTGAGACACCGAGGGAGCCAACTCCATTCATGAGCTAGGTCAGATCCCCCGAAGCAGCAGGGGGGCATCAGGACCGCTATGCCAACACGTGCTGATATACGTACGTATAGTCCTTCCGACGTCAGTAACACACCACAAGCAGCCCTCAACACATTTCAACAGCCAGCCACACTCCGTTAGTTAGTTAGTTATTAGGGCTTTAGGGCGCGTCGACTACATCGGCCATGTAGCGCCCAGGACACACTCCGAGTCTACAGAGTGTCAACAATTGTGAAGTGTTTGTCATACTACGCGCAGCGAATACATGGTCGCCGTGATGCGACTGCATCACGGAAACTACGCTGGGCCTGGGATGTGTAGTTATCGAACATGATGGTACTTCTCGTGAAGCAATGGTAGCTCCGGAGTAATGAGGCTGGCACAGGGATGTTGTCGGAGTTACCTAGGGCAGGATCGGTCAGGAACGTGGAGGACGGATGGGCGAATTCGCAGGGTTCAGCCGTGGATGACGTATGGAATGAGGCAGCACTGCCCCCTCCCCCGTTAGCTCTCTGATGCTCATCTGCTTCCTTTGAAAGGGAAAACATCAGGAAGAGGGGAATAATTGCGGCGTAGTGTTTCATACTAACCAGTGTGTTCGGTTATAGTCAGTGTGTCAGCTGCTGCGCCTCAGTGGCCCGGGAATGGATAATATTCAGACCTAAAGGGTACACATTGAGCTGAGATGTTTGTACCCATTGCTCGAACACAAAAGCCCAGAACAACAGAGACGACATCCACTCATTGGGGTGGCACTTTGCCGAACTGACCAAGAGCTCAACTGGTTCTATTATCGGTTTGATATGGCGTGCTCCAAAGGGTTCAATGGTTCGCCTAATGCTATGCCAAATTACCTTATGGTTTCCCTAATGGTAGACCGAATGGTCTAATGATTTGCCTAGTGGTTGACCGAATAACCTAATAGCTTCTCTAATAGTAGACCAAACGGCCTGATGGTTTAGTGCGGCAATCCTTGGGAGATAGTTCGAACCCCAAGCACTTGGAAAATGCTACCTTTTCCTCACTGGTGTGTACCAGAACACTCCCATGTTCTCCGTCTCACAGTATTGTTTTTGTTTCGCCAGGCTGGCATGGGGCGGAGGCGTCCAAGAAGCCCCGGTTTGTGACCTACAGCGATGGCGAAGAGGTCGACCAGTGCGAAGACGTTCTGTCCTACCTCTGCGGAGCAACCAAAGATGATAAGTGAGTATTAGCCCCTTTCCTCTTCCTCTCTCTGTCTCTTCCTTACTCCCTATCTCCATCTCCATCTCCATCTCTATCTCCATTTCTATCTCCATCTCCATCTCCATCTCCATCTCTATCTCCATCTCTCTCTCTAACTCTATCTCTATCCCCTTTTCTATCTCTATATATCTCTGTCTCTATCTTTATCTTTGTCTATCGCTCTCTCTTTCTCTCCGACTCTCACTTTCCTCTCCCTCCATCCCCTCCATCCCTCTCTCCCTCTCTGTCTCTGTCTCTCTGTCTCTGTCTGTCTGTCTCTCTCTCTCTCTCTCTCTATCTCTCTATCTCTCTATCTCTCTATCTCTCTCTCTCTCTCTCTCTCTCTCTCTCTCTCTCTCTCTCTCTCTCTCTCTTTCATTCTTCCTGATCTGTGTCCTGTTTTTCCTCCCAAATTTCGACATAGCTTCGTTCACGTAGCCTAATTGTGACGCGTCTGTACGTGCCTGTCTGTCTTCGATGGGCCCGTCAGTAGACGTGCGGCTGGCTGATCCCGAGTGCGGCAGATGCGTCCGCAGGTGTGCGCCAGGTTACCTGAGTGTGCACTATATCTGACACACATCTGTCCACAGATGTGTGTCGCCCAAAGACTTCTGCGATGGAACCACCGCCTGCTCTACCGGCTGGGACGAGCAAGACTGTGGTGCGTTCATGCGCCACGGCGGTGCTGTATCGCAGTTGTTGCGTCAGGGTTGTGGCGACTGGCGAGGTGTAGGTCGCCGTTTGACGGGATTTCGTTTCCAGTCACAGTGAACAGAATCCATCGCACCGATCATGATTTGCTGACTCGTCTTTTACGACCATACCTTAGCGCAGTTACGAGCATTGATTTCTCGTCGTATAGACATTCTACTAGTACAGCTCAAAATCGAAGTGATGTGTTAAATCAATCGGCGAATTGGCTAACAAATCGGATGGCGATGTCACTAAGTGGACGTTTCTTGCACTCACTCCATCCACTCGGCCACTTCGCCTCACATGTATGGTTAGTCACACCTTGCCTTGATAGCTCAATTCAAACTGCTCATCCCTGGTGAAGTGTCATGAGACGCTTGCAGCCCTGGTAACATCATTGTAAATATGCATTTCTTAAAGTAGTGGTCAATTGAGTTAGTGACTTCACCTACAGCTCTCGCAGCGTCCGACATATTGAGTCTGTTACGGAGACAAAATCGTGGCAGGATGCAACACACAGGACAGGATTATAATCAGGTTTTATCGGTACACCGGCAATGATACACTTTTGGTCTACCTTGTTGTTGGTTCGCTGTGTTTTTGCCAGCGTTGGTCTGATTGTTGCAGCAGTTGTAGCCTTGAAGTGTTGCTATGCTTACCGGGCGTGCAAACAGATCGCTAAGGTGCTAATGGTGTTGATGTCGAAATGAACTGAAGAATGTCTAAGCATGGGTGGAAATTTCCAGGCCCTTATAAATATTACAGAAGTCCGCATGCGCGTCATTTTAGGAGGGGTATATAAAGTCACGATAACCCATCAGCAGCATGCATATAATAAGGCGATGGACTCGAGCGGCGGCAGCCATGTTTTCTTGACCATTCGCCATTAACTCTATGATTGCGATTCCCGAATATTGCATGAAAGAAATCAAATCGAAGTCTCTGACCCGTTCTACTCATTTCTGTCCGACTTTTGAACGATGTTAGTCATAACTCAGAATTCAGGTTGGTTTTAAAGGTGCACAAAGATATCGAATAGTGATTTACCAGCAGAATGCACTGATGTACCAGGCATAGGTATATCGATACCGATATATCTGTCTCGAATGCGCACACGAGTCAGCGGGAAGTGAACGCCGTACGGCGCGACGCCAGACCAAGAATTTATATATATTTAGAAATTCACGTTTCATACGTTTTTGGCTTATTAGTTGGTGACGGTAGTGACAATTGTGCAGTGCTAGTGGTCACACCCGTCCGCTTATCAATCGTGGTACCTAGTCTAGTGCCTTTCCTCCTGATATCCTGATAGGACACAGGCGTTCCTGATTTTCGGTGTACAAGCTACGAAATCTCTCCAACAGATGGCTGGACTGTCTGTCCGCCTGGGCAGTCTTGCGTAGACTGCACCGCAAAACACGCCTTTCCGCAGGCGTCATGCCATCTAACGATTGCGCGTCCGGTGGTTCATGGCATTGACCTTGGCCGCTTCGTGGTCAGATATTACCGGAGTCATTGCCCGCAAGGTCATCGAATATCTTCAACACCGACTCGCATTAGTCCGTCCCGTGTGTAGATTAACACTCTGCCTCTGGTCCATGGCTTGCTCTGCCCATGGTAATGCCACGTAGGATTATATTTTGTCCACTATGATAGGGGCGAATTTCGAAGCCATAGTACTTCCCTTATGCACATTTATCGACTGGAAAACGTTCGGCTTAAGGCGTAGATTAAGTTATTATATGCATAGTTCTTTGAAACAGCTGTTGTTGACTTAGACATTTCGAACATACCTTTGTCGCACGTTGGCAGTTTGTGGTGGATCTTTGTATTGCGCCCTAATATGCTCAATGCGTCATTGGCGTAAGCGATCCTACCTCGGTAGTTATCAGACGCCATGTTTTCTTGCGATTCTGAGTGTGCGGCTATGTGTGTGTTTTCTGAAAGGCTGTTCGATGTTTTGCAGACAAATCGTTACCCGGCTATTCAAAGACCGACAAGAACTTGAAAACAACCCACCTCTACTGGATCTCTATCGGGATCGCAGGCGTGAGTTGACAAAGCTATGCAGTGGGACTGTCGGTACATTGTGTGCTGCAGACCCATGTGGATTTATCATTCAATTGAATCTCATTCCTGGACTGAGACGTTCCAGTTTGCCTCCAGTTTTCGTCGTCTTTTGCCCTTCGTGGCAAAGGCACAGCCATTGTGCTTCAAGCCGATAGCTCTCGTAGAGCTGACAGTGATCTGACTTCATGATGCGAAGCGCGATGTTGTGCATTTTAATCACATTAAATAGGATGGCACATATCATCACGTTCACCAGAATTCAAAACAGTAAATATTTCCGATGAATGGAGATAATTTTGGCTTAGACCCGTTTCCAACTCACATTTAGCCTTATGTAAGGTTATTATCCTATGTATTATCTTAAGCCAATACACAAGCTGCTATTAAGTAATAATGTTAAGTAATTAAGGTGCCAACCTAAATCACATCGATGTAATTATATAGTAACTTGGTGCTTTATTAAATACTTTAATAAATAACTACCCAGTTCCATTATTCTATATTTATATGTTGTTTAGCCTTACCTTGCTAATTCATTCAATTAAGTAAGTGTATTCTCACCTTCCAATTTATTAATAGGAATAGGCGTCGAAGTAGAGACACGATAAGAACTGTTCGGCTCCTTGCATGATGAGTAGGCACCTACATCCGGCTGTAACAACATGAAGCATGTGAAACATGATGCATTGCAGACTCTGAAGGCTCATGTTCAATACACTTCTGAAATTGGAGGTAATTTCTTGTCTATGATTATGCCGATGATGATATGTGATGCGCAGGGTATCATTTACTGCTCCTAGTAGTAGCATCCCATCCCACATCACATCCCACATCACATCCCACATCACACCCACATCACATCCCACATCACATCCCACATCACATCCCACATCACATCCCACATCACATCCCACATCCCATCCAACATCACATCCCACATCACATCCCACATCCCATCCCACATCCCATCCCACATCCCATCCCACATCCCAATCCCACATCCCATCCCACATCCCATCCCACATCCCATCCCACATCCCATCCCACATCCCATCCCACATCACATCCCACATCCCATCCCACATCCCATCCCACACCCAATTCCACACCCAATCCCACATCCCATTCCACACCCCATCCCACACCTGATCCCATATCCCATCCCACATCTGAACCCTCATCCCATCATACATCCCATCCCACATCCAATCCCACATCCCATCCCACATCCCATCCCACATCCCATCCCACATCCATCCCACATCCATCCCACATCCCATCCCACATCCCATCCCACATCCCATCTCACATACCATCTCACATACCATCCCACATCCCACCCCATATCCCACCCCACATCCTATCACACGTTCTATCCCACACCCGAACCCAGCAGCATTGCAACACATGGAGCATTGCAATAATGATCCTTCACCCGCGTTTTCAGCCCTGTGGACAGTGTGTAATCCATGCATGTTATCTTCAGTGCGCCAAGCTGTGCGATAACACGCCGCACTGCGAGGGCTTCAGCCATCACAGCACGTACGCGAGGTGTCAGATCCACACAGACGACGGCGAGGAAAGCGCCCTTCACGACAAGTGGACCACGTACCAGCGGACAAGCCGGTCAGGTAGGCGTGGAGGGCCGGGCGTATCTTCAGGCGGACGGTCTGCACACGTGCGTTGTGTCCGCGTGCGCCTTGCATCGACCGCCCGTCCCTACATCCGTTCCCTTGACCCAGTACCGGGCTGCGCTAATCCCCCACCTTGACTTACAGATCATTGCGATAAATTTTCGGCGGCTGCCGGTGTCTGCCGTATACGGAGGAATGTATTGGAACGTCGTACTAATCGTATCAGATTGTAGACGCTGGTGCAGATTACGTGGAGAGTCGCTATCCTCTGATAGGACATGAAGAGCCAGTGTATAGCAACTAGAAGTTGTTTGGAGATATGTCCCGCACATTCTTTCTGTAGCTGGAATGGGATCGCCCCGCTTTCCGTGACTCATAATCTTGATCATCATGCTGGCTGACACAGCTTAAATCAATCGGTGGTCAACACAAAAAAAATCCCATGCTACCCAATACCAAACCTTAATCCGGAATCCTCAGCAATGCTGCACAAACCACAACAACTAAGCACATAAACCCCGGCATCTGCCGATCAGCTCACATGCGCCTCCACATTTCTGACATTTCTGACTTTAACACATTCCATTCTTCACACCTAAGGACATTCCTGACATTTCTCCACGTCTTCAAACACCTCCACATTTCTGACATTTCTGACTTTGACACATTCCATTCTTCACACCTAAGGACATTCCTGACCTGGATAATAAGCAAAGTTCCGCTGTGCAAAACTTCACTTTGTGTCTGATTAATGCGCTGAAGCACATCATGTTACTTTGTACACCTATGTGTGTGAACAGCTTCATTGATTGGATCGTAAACGAGAGGGAAGCGAATAAGAGAAGGGTGACAAAGTTCAACTTGGTGAAAATCATGGTGCATTTTGCTAGGAGAGACAGTAATCCTACACCACCAGTCCGAACTAACACAAGGGGATAAGTATTGTGTCGCTTACAATAAATTACGCTCTGCAACGCCGCGCCGGCCGTGTTATGGTCGGCTAGTGGGCAAGGCTGAATTTGCGCACGTATTTCGCGGTTTTGCGCAGACACCGGCGGCGCAACGGGGATGGGCCAGAAGAATGTCCTCTGGAGACTTACCCAAATGTTTAATCTTTCGCCCGAGGAGCTGCATGGAAATCATTGTTGAATCTCATTTCGTTCCCATCTCGTCACACAAAGAGTCGCCACGGTCCAGCTCGTAACAAGCCAGCTCGGGCTCCCGGAATTGCTCGCTCAGAATGGCACTGCAGTTGTAAGTTCAGTTATTAACCTCTTCAAATTGCTTCCGCTCGCGCGGCTCCCTGAATTGTGAAAACCACCATTGCTATCGCCACGCACTGTGATATGATATTGCTATGATATCGATGGGACACGCAATGTCTGCCGAACTACTGATGGATTCGTCAAACTTTGAACGTCCCCGTTCATCAGGTCCGCACCTCGCACAACCCAGACAACGTGTAAAACATGTCAGTCCTGTGACATATCATTCCACACACATTAGCAGAGGGGCAGGTAGTATTTATAACTCGACTGAGATTTTGAATCCAACTGCTTTAATGGGTATATATATATATGTATATTCTGGTATTTGGGGCTCAATCCCTCCACTGAAAAACATCGTTGCGCTCGCAAATTTCGAATGCTTATATATATATATATATATATATATATATATCTATATATATATATATATATCTAAACAATAGGCTAAACAATAGGCCTGGTCTACTCCGCAAAAATCCTGAGGGCCGACCCCGGACAGAGCTAGCACGCTCATTTGCCCCGGCCTGTCTTTTGGAGCCCGACCTACGGCGGAGCTACATTGGTCCTGACCCGCCTCGTGCCTGGCAACGTGGCAGGCGGCGGAGCGATATCTGACAACAGCACAGCCGGCACGCCGCGAACGTGCGATAACGTCACGCTCTGCAACGCCGCGCCGGCCGTGTTATGGTCGGCTAGTGGGCGAGGCTGAATTTGCGCACGTATTTCGCGGTTTTGCGCAGACAAAAACGGTTTCGCGCCGTCTGGTGTTATGCCGCCGACTAGGCTGCTGCTGACGGGTCGTCGGGGCTGCTGTGCACGATCTCGTTTTCGTTCCCTCGGGACAGCGAGGCCACCAGCGCTGTGCAGTGTGCACGTGCAGCGAGTGCAGCATGATTCAGCGCTCGTGATGTGCCTAAATAACCCCAGTCGGCGGTTATAAATGACGTATTTGGAGTGCTCGCTTCACTTCCACCTGCGTTGCTCGCCGTTCGGATGCATCGTTCATTATCGTCACTGAATTGCCGTCCTCTGCTACCGCTACCGCTGCACCCTCTGCTACAACACGCTACGCCATCTGCTACATATGACCAAGTCAATGCGCCCTTGAAACCCAAATATCAACAACCGTCCGCTGCTACGGAACTGGCTGCTGCACCGAAGCTTGTGCCTGGGGGCGGGGGGAGGGGCTGCAGGACATCGCCGAAGTAAGCCTGAGTTCAATGCCAACATACCACAGTGTGTGGTGTGGGGGGGGGACTCGCTTAGACTTGTGTAGGGCGGTGTCGATAAATACGTGGCATCGTCAGGTGCACGTGAGAGGGGAATCCTCCAGCGTCGGCATTTGGCATTGCTGCGTAAATACATCGGCATGGCGGTGAGTGATCTGCCGTAGTTTACGTCCTTGTGTGCTGTGCTCAATCTTCCCATTTTCTCACCAAATATTGTGGATCCACTTTGCTAAGTCGTGCAGACACCTTGTAAAGGACAGTCTCTGCATCATGTTTGCTGTCAATATCCATAGACAGTGTGGCAGTCATTGCAACACGTGCGCTAACTCTCCGGCAATCTTCCGCATTTGGAAAAATTCCTATTACGTCTTCAACGTGTACTAGAGACGACTTGTCCCATTGAAATTCGCCAGGGTGATTGTATGAATTGTGCGGTGCGGTTGAAATTTAAAATGTCGCGTGCTTGGCATCACCCATTCGAGCAATTAATTCTCCGCGTAGGTAAAATGCAAGCTATCAGCTCAGCGGGAAAATGAGTACCGACGAGTTGTACATCGAAACAAGGCGACAGTAACCGACGCTTAGCAGGCGCCAAATCGACGAATCGGCTCAACATGCTGTGCAACATGCGGGCACGTCGATACGCCAATGAATCAGCGCTGCTGGCCCAGCATGCACCGTGCAGCCTTGCAACGGTGGCGGTGCAAGGCCGCGTTATGGGCGACTACTGGCGAGCACGCTGCAATTGCAAGGCTGCAGACCCGTCAGCAGCCGTCAGGCCTGCTGATTGGTCGCGTCGCACGTCACGTGACCCGATGCATGCCCACGTGACGTGTGTGACGTGATGATTGGCTGCTGCTGCGGGACCGCGTGGCAACAGAGCGAGCACGCGACCTGCAACATGGCGACGGTTTATCCACCCGCTGCGACGCGCCACGGAGACAAGGATCGTGCAAGGCCGCCATTGCCAGAGCTAGGTGACAAGAATGCCCACATGAGACGTCGTCGACTTAGTTCAAACAAAATCGCCATAGGTGCACATTGTACGGTATATATGTTTCTCACCACTGACAGCCGTTCAATGGGCCAGCAAATTACTATACACCTTGCTTGAGAATGGGACTACAGTTTCCCCGTCCCGTAGTCGTCAGCCCGCGCCGCCTGCGCCCGACAATCCACAGACGAGACCCCCCCCCCCACACATTCTGGTGCACACAGCGGACGCCGTGGCCAGCGGCCGGCAGCCGCCTCATCTCCCCCACTAAGCAGACCCTGGCACCGCCGCTGATGCGCGTCCGCCCGCCGACCGTCAGTGGCAGCGGGCGCTACGCCCGCCCGCCGACCGTCAGTAGCAGCGGGCGCTACGCCCGCCCGCCGACCGTCAGTAGCAGCGGGCGCTACGATTTCGCCCGCTGGTTCAGGCTGAGAATCGAGACGAAACGAAACTGAATGGACAGTGTGGAATAGATGTCGGTTATGGCAGTTCTTTTTCATGCAACTCAGTGCAACGAAGCACTACGAGAATTGTATATTCTTTATATGTTATATCTTTGGACTCCTATTACTTAAATATCTTTGGACCTTGACTTGGTCAAGTTCATAAACTGTGGGGAAAAGGTATTCATGGAATGTCTGGCTTTTTACGTTTAACAAGTATGTCATCACTGATTAGTTCGGTGAGCCAATAGTATTACATAACATTTGGCTGGAGGGGCTGCAAACCTAGCTATCTTGCTTGCATTTAATCTATCCACTTATATATTCTGCACAGGCACTTGCCGTCACTTTGGTCATGATTCTATGCCTATCATCTATCTTAGCAACACAATTCGTCCCCATGCATGTAATATGACATGATATGACATGATATGGAGCATGCGATTTTCCCCTACATAGTTTGCTTAATTCCATGGTGTGTCAAGACGGGCGCTCACATCTCGTTCCATGATAAAATAAGCTTATTTTCCTTCATAGATGGATAAGTTCTAGTAGGAATTCCGGAAAGTAGCTCGTCATATTTCAAGTTATTCAAGCTGGAAGTTGCTAAGCAGCTCGAAATTCCTTTGCAATGTTGTCGAATTTCAGTTTCCTGACATAACACTGAATCATACACATGTGCTTCTTCGGCGTTCTGCCATCCAGCGGACGGACCGCGCCACGCAGAAGAGACAACTACGCACTAAGCACCCCGCCCTTCTGCCCGATGGCGGTCACCTCTCCCTGACCCAAAACTAACCCGGCCCGGTCGTGATCACCCGATAATCCGACAGCGGGCCGCCGCCGGTCACTCGTTAATCGGGCGCACGGGCGCACCTCCACCGCGGCCAATCAGCGTTCAGAGTTCGGGGGCTTGCCAAGGCTGACGCAAAACCGCCGCTGCCGCTGTCAGCGAACCGAGGGCGGCTTTTTGTTGAAATAGGCGGCCGGTAAGCTGCTGTCTGGACTGTGCGTGCGCAATCCGGTATTAGTTGGATGTCCCAGCTTCTGGCTGTTCGAGCTATTTGATGTAGGTGACTATGAGCCAAAGCGGCGACAAGATGTAGCAGATGCACGTAGCAACGTCAGCTTGAGCTGCTTACGGCATACGAGTCACTTCGTGCATAACTTTTCCCCGTGTCGGCCCGGAACATTACTGGTGAGTGCATATGCATTCATCGCCTGGGTATGGATGCTGGATGACGAATGCGAATGATGCGTTCTTAAACTACAATAACTACATTTAACTACAACTTAACTACAATAACTAACCCATCGCTTGAGCGGAAACTAAATGTCATCAGTTGGGTCGTATGATGCATGACTAGATATTTATGACGCAATCCCTTGCGCCGCTCAAGCTTTGTAGTTGTCGGAAATGACGCGCTAAACAAATAAATAACTCTTGTTTCTACAGAAACGTTTGCTGTATGGAAAGCTTTCGGTTAATTTTTAGCATTGTGACAGTGATGTCACTGCCCACATTTTCACTTATTTCCAGGTATAAGGCAAGAATGGGAGTCTACTTGAAAATAATATGGATCGGATTGGTAGGAAGTGTTTCGTATTTCATTTTCGCGCACGCCTTGATCAGATAAGAGTCGAGAAGTACGATTCTTTCTTTCCTTACTCTATTGATGAGAGCTAGGCATGTTTCAGATGACCTAATTTCTTTTGGGAAATTTTGCATAACGTTCCTTCGTAGATCCCTGCAGACGGATTGCTCACATTTACGTTCCACATGGTGCGTAGATTCCACACCTTGTTTTGATTAGTTTCTATTGACGTAGAAATGCATTCCTTCAGCCCAAGTATACAATCTTGAAATCCGAGGATTGGCCATCCAAAATTTACCATGCAATTCGTCGTTACATGGACTTCGGTTATACGAACTTATTTAGTGATATTAACATTTTACATGTGAAAGTTAGTCGTGCAAAGCTTTAAAAAAAAACTCCCAATCGAGAACAAATAACGCCTACCGATTCCGTCCGCAGGACTTGTAAGGTGCGATAAAGCATCGCAGTTGCTAATAACCCAAACGCGCAGCTTGTGTTCAAATCACAATTTCATATCGCCGTGTCATTGCAATGGCATGGAAACTTATCCACCTTCTGTCTGACCTGTCCTCCTGTCGCGGCTTCCAGCGAGCATCATAACTGTCTTCATATCACATCTTCTAATTAATTTTGTATGCTTCACTGTTGTAGTCACACTTTTCATTGTCTACCTTCTGCCTGCCCTATGCTCATGTCGCAGTTTCCAGCAAGCGTTTGTCCTCGCATCGCATCTTCGAACTAATATTGTAATGCTCCACTGTCGTAGCTACACATTTCAATGTCGACCTTCTGCCTGCCCGAAAACCCAGGCTTCATTGAATCTCCGAGCATACATGAGCAGTACCTAAAGCCGATAATCTTTCTCCTTTTGATCCCGTCCCTGCTGCATGCATTTGCCTCACATTGGACGCTGGTCTGCCACTGATAAGCCCTTAACTATCCCGTTCCCTATTCAAATATGATAGGATATGTCGCAGTTTCCAGACATTCATGTTGCAGTTTCCAGCAAGCAGTCTTCACGTCGCATCTTCTAACTAATATCGTGACGCTTCACTGTCGTAAAAGCACCTTCCCAACGTTGACTGTCCACATTTCAGAGGCTGCCAGCACCCGCGGGGCGCGCTATCTGTTCGACCTGCTCAAGCCGATCGACGCGCCATCTAACGAGCCGACCGAGAAGCTGAATAGCAGGTCAGCGACAAGAGACGAGATGGTCCAGCGATGTTCCTGGCGCGCAAGGTGTCCCTGGCAGCTTGCCCAATCGCACCATGCAGTGTCCAAAGGTGGACGCGGAAGTTGTGATACAGAGGGGCAGCCAAGGGTCGTCCCTCCCCTTAGCAATCAAAACCACACTAGGTGAAACGAGAAATCTGGAGATTTTCACTATGGAACGGAAAAATCCGCGCGCGGAGCGTGCCGAAAACTCTCTGTTCGGGCTCCGGCCAGCCTCCTACGGAAATCCCGGCTGCGTCATTGGTTGTGAAACAAAGCTCTCGCATGCTGCTGTTTGTTGTTTATTGGTTGGTTCCCGACATACTTTATGCACATTCACGGCTAATGGCACCGCCCACACTGTTTCGCCGGCGGGCCGCGGGATCGGGAAATGTCCTGAGTGGCGCTAGAGTCGAACCCGGGACCTTTGGTACCCATAGCCCGACACCTTAACCACTCGGCCATCCCCGCCCCTCTCGCATGCTGCGGCGAAGAGTGCAATATAAGTGCGACTTGCGCCGATTGACGAACTTCGCGATCGTTGGTTTCGGACAGATGTGTGTGGGTGATTGTTCAGTGTGTGCAGTGGTGCTGTCTGAGTAGTGCATAGTGTTATGCACTACTCAGACCTGCTCTCTGAAAAATACGAGCTCGACACTGTGTAGCATCCTTTCACTCTCCCCACACAAGCTCTACATCAGCTATCTTGCTCTATTTGCCCATCTCCTTAATTCCAGTCAGTAAGTGGTCAGCGATGGCTGATGAGACATGGCTGATACGGGTGTCTGCCTAGCTAGCTTTGGTAGCCGCGGACGCCGGATCTGTGACGTAGCATGTGGGCTGCTGGACTGCGAACTTGCAAAATTGGCTCTGACCTGCCAACTGCCAAACATTGCACACTCACCCTCTCTGTGACGTCAGTATCATGGCTGATGAAATTTAATGCCGACAGTAATAACATATGATCGCCCGATGGGATAGTTTGATAGTTGGAAGCGAAGTGTCCATTGCATCGATCGCGCTGACGTAAGCGTCGGCCACAATCCAGTGCCAGGGGTGGGGCCAGGATTTCTTTTTCATGATGGGAGGGGTCACTAGTCAGGAGATGCGCCATTTCCTTCGTGGAGGGCGCCAGTGTAAGAGTTTCTGAATTGGACGAACCTTCGGCTGAGGCATTCGTTGAGCTGGGGAGGTGATGGGAGTGCAATTAAGTTTCTGATATGCTTGTCCTCACCAGCCTTTTCATCTCCCATTCTTCTCCTCCTTTTCTTCTTCTCAGACGTTTGGGTGAAAAATTCGTTGACGGAGGGGTTACTCGGCTCGGAAGCCGCTTTTCCCTGTCCCTTCCCAGTCGCCACCTTGCCGTGTTGGGTAAAGCACGTGCCCGTTGTCTCTCCGACCCTCTCTACTTGCCTCAGCCCGTCGCGTGTCCAGGCAAAGGTCGAGTTTCCACTTGAAAACCCAACTCCTTACCGTTGCTATCAATGAAGACCACCTGGGCGCTACATAACCACTGCAGTTGATGCGCCCTAAAACCCTAATAACTAACTAATGAAGACCACCGCTCCATGAAGTGTCGAGTACTCCACTACGCCCCGCCAACTGAGCCGAATGGTTCCATTAAGTGTCGAGTGCTCCACTACGCCCTTCCGACCGAGCCAAATGGTTCCATTAAGTGTCGAGTGCTCCACTACGCCCTGCCGACCGAGCCGAATGGTTCCATTAAGTGTCGAGTGCTCCACTACGCCCTTCCGACCGAGCCGAATGGTTCCATTAAGGGTCGAGTGCTCCACTACGCCCTGCCGACCGAGCGAATGGTTCCATTAAGGGTCCAGTGGTTCACTACGCCCTACCGACCGGGCCGAATGTTCCATTAAGTGTCGAGTGCTCCACTACGCCCTTCCGACCGAGCCGAATGGTTCCATTAAGGGTCGAGTGCTCCACTACGCCCTGCCGACCGAGCCGAATGGTTCCATTAAGGGTCCAGTGGTCCACTACGCCCTACCGACCGGGCCGAATAGTTCCATTAAGGGTCGAGTGGTCCACTACGCCCTGCCGACCGAGCCGAATGGTTCCATTAAGGGTCGAGTGCTCCACTACGCCCTGCCGACCGAGCCGAATGGTTCCAGGAGCCGCCGCCAGGCGGGCATGCGGTACCCGTCGAACCGCGGCCCTCCCACCCACGACGGTCTGGCGGGCACGCGCTCGCTGACCTGCGGCAGCCAGCCCGTCTTCTACATGCCGCCCAAGAAGCTGCTGGCCTCGCCGCGCATCGTGGGAGGCAGCGAGGTGCCGTACGGGGCGTTCCCCTGGCAGGTGAGGTTGCCGAGGTCGCACACATATGCGCGGACTGCACGGAGGTCACGCAATGGTGACCTCCATGTGATCTGCGCAAGCAGGTCTCAAGGACGTCGATGCCGAGCTGTTGGGAACTCAGGAAAGACTGTGTCGGCCTGACTTCAAGTCGTAGAGGCGTGCCCAACAGCTGCCAATGTTTACCTTTACTTTGCCACTTGTCGGTTACCCAGTTTGACCCGTCGCGGCCTTCTACCGTGCTCCACCGCGTGTGTCGTGTGCGCGTGCTGTGGGGCGGGGATGGCCGAGTGGCGAAGGTGTTGGGCTCTGGGTACCAAAGGTCCCGGGTTCGACACCCGCACCGATCGGGACATTTCCCAATCCCGCGGCTCACCGGCGAACCAGTGTGGGCGGCGCCATTAGCCGTGAGTGTGCGTAACGTGCGTCGTGAACCACCCAAAAGACAAACATACTTGCCGCTTACCCAGTTTGACCCATCGAGGCCTTATACCGCGCTCCACCGCGTATACCACGTGCGCGTATTGTGCTTCGCCAGCCGGCCGCCAGGTGGTGATGTGGGCGGTCCCCTTTTCGGCAGGCGGAGATCAAGGTGCTGATCAACGGATACCGGACGCACCAGTGTGGTGGCGCCGTCATCTCCCCGCGCCACATCCTGACGGCGGCGCACTGCATCGTCGCGCACAAGTGGGTGGCCGTGCTGCCGTTCTGCGTCGGCTTCGGCAGCGTGATGCCCTGGCCTGCGTTCGCTAGAACGGGTGTTGCTTCATAGTTGGTTGGTTATTGGGTTTAGGGGCGCATCGACTACATCTGTCATGCAGCGCCCATATTGTTGCTTCATAGGGACAAAGTAGAAAGCAGCACGCTTGGGATTTTCGGATGGCTTTCGCGATTTTGTTGGACGATGGACTTGATATGAGTTACGGCGAACATTTTTGATTGACACTCGCTAACACACTCATTTTTTTCAGAAAAAAATTACATTCACAGTTGAAGTATCCCAATTTCACAAGACACAATCAAGATGAAGGGAACATTGTTGTTTTGTTGCCTTTGCCGCTAGTTCCACGTTCATCAATGTTCAACAATATTCCAATGCTCTGTTTTGCGGTGCAGGCAAAGCTAACATGGAAGGCATACAAGACCCAGGCTTCATTTAATCTCCGAGCATACATGAGCAGTACTTAAAGCCGATAATCTTTCTCCATTTAATTCCGTCCCTGTTGTATGGATTTTCCCAATACTGCCAACTGGCAAGGTGCTGATTATCAGCCCTTAACCATATCGTTCCCTATTAAAATCAGACAGCATGCGATAACTGGGCACAGTTAAACTTTGCAACCAGGACCCCACCCCCACAGTGTTCAATCACTACTAATATGCTCATCCCACCTCAATGTTCAACACACAGCTATTCAATGATGTTAAGAGTTACCCTGCGACCGCGCCACAACGCTCATTTTCCGTTTGATTTTCACAGCAGAGACGACTTTATGGTAGTGCTCGGTGACCACAACTTGGATCGACTGGACCCCCTGGAGACCACGTTCTTCATAGAGAAAATCATCGTCCACCCAGGGTACAATCCCGGTAAGAGATCCATCACAAAGCAGGCATTTTGCGAGTGAACATGTGGTATCGACAGACATTTGCACTCTGGAGTAAAACGACAACTCGACAAGTGCCACGCATAATGTGGTGATAAGTCATTCAAACTAGAGCACATGGAGGTGATATGTTGGCTTCACAAGAAATTGCGTTTGAAAAAAGGAACATCATTAGGATATGGGTTGAGCGGAGACGAGAAGAGAACCCGTCAGCTGATATTACAGAAAACATTATGGCAATAATGCACTGACTCATTTATTGAATACGTTCGAAGCCATGTGTCAATGGTACACGGAGTAAAATATTTGGGGAGTAATTAAGGACTTACCACAATGGGATTCAGCGAACATGTGTATTCATCAGGAGTAAGCATCATCAACGATATTAAAACAATCGTCCATTCCGAAGTACGAGTAATGTTATCGACGAAAAAATAACAGCGGAACAAAAATACCGGAGCACACACAGCCGCTTTCAAACCGGCTTTGGTCGCATGCAGGTCGACAAAATTAAACATGTCAACTAAACCTTCATGGTACTGTGTGTGGCCAAGTGATCAGATCAGGCTACATGACCCACACGGCCCTCGGGCAGTAGCGGGGCGGTCGTGAGTACGGCTCCACGTTCCGCCCAGCTATTCCAAGTCGGCTCATACCACGATGACAAGCATTGTTTCGACAGTAATATGTCGAAGAGTCGTCCTACTGAACAGGCGGGCGGGCGTCGTACAGATATTTTCGGAATGGATTGGACATTTTTGGATTGGATGGTTGTGGCTTTACGACGCACTCAGCAGCCGAGGCCGCATGACGTCGCTTGCTTCTCACCCTGGCAGGAAGGACGGGCATCGCGGGGAATACAAACATCTTCAATGAACAAACAAGTGCCTGAAAATATAACCGAACAAGTATTTTGGCCGCCAGCGAGGGTCGCGTCCAGGTCCCTTCTACCATGTGGGAAGAAGGGACCTGGACGCGTCCCTACTTCCGTCCCTTCAAAAAATGCATCACCCGCTCAAGTTCTGCTGACCGCGGCCATTGGATGCTCGCCGCAGTTGAAGATATCCCCAGTCACATATAATCTGATCAATCGTAATTGATCAACATCGAACATGCGCGCTGTTCCAGCCCAGGACGTAGCCAATTCTGGCCAGACAGTCGTGATCAGACCTTGCTTCGGCCCAACACTCACAGGGTTAATGTCTAGTGCTTAAAATGTGGTGGGCTCATAATATTGTGCGGCCATAAAATTGTTGGCTCATCATGTTGTGGGCTTATAATATTGGGGGCTCATAATGTGGTGGGCTCAACATGGTAGGCTGACAATACGTCGGGCTATTAATATTATCGGCTCAAAATATGGCGGGCCCGTATTATTAATCCCCCGCCGCCTCTTGCTCCTCCTCCAGCGACTTCCGCAGTGAATCTAGGCCACTGCCAATCGGCAAAACCGAGCCAGTGTGTCAAGGCTGGACACAACCGCTGCGGTCCGCAAATTCTGTCGCAGCACGCCGGCCGCCCAGACAGTGCGAAGTGACGTCACGATGGGCTGATCTCAGCGTCGCCGGGGAGACTTGGTCGCCTGCTGACCCGCCTGCGGATAGTGATGCCGACAGTGATACGGACAATGATGCGAACAATGATGCGGATAATTATGCGGACAATGATGAGGACAATGATGCAGACAATGATGCAAACAATGATGTGGACAATGGTGCGGAATGATGCGGACAATGATGAGGACAATGATGCGGACAATGATGCAAACAATGATGTGGACAATGCTGCGGAACGATGCGGACAATTTTGCAGACAATGGTGCAGACGGTGAGGTGGACAGTGATGGCGGACAATGATGAGAACAATGATGCGGATAATTATGCGGACAACGACGCGGACAGTGAGCACCGAACTGACCTTCCCTGCACCGGGCGGGGAGTGTAGTGGTGGACGGTGATACCTCAGCACGTTAGTGTAATTATTGTCGCCTTAAGATTTCCCACCTCATGTATCAGTTTACGTAGCTTAGAGGCCAGACTCGTCTGACCATGGGTAGCGGGGCACCCTCCAACATGCTATCTGAGGATGGCATTCTTGCTTTTCCCGGTGATGGCCGCTGCCCCCAGGAAGCATTTTCCCCATTATTTTAACATCAGTTGGTGTGGGGGAGGGGGCGGAGTTACGCTAGCTCGGATGTTCGTCCCGCATCTACACGTGGTCCGACCCCCGCCCTCTCGTAAACAAAATTTACTCGGGGGGGGGTCCTGATGAGTGGTTATTACAGCGACAATGCAGTTCGTCTAGGGGGCAGCACATTTGTGTACATCATCCTTAAAATATTGGATAGATTCATCTTGCATACATTTGCCGTCACTTATATGCCAAAGTCATGCTTTTGGCGATATTGGGGATAGGGAAGGGAGCAAATGTACATCCAGACCCCAGCTGTACCAACATGTACTTGGCCTCAAGCTGTTTTTTTCTCCTACAAGGTCTCCCAGCCTCCACCACACTACCTTACCACCCACCTGACCTCCTTCTGACCTCCACCAGACCTCTGCCTGACCTCCTGACCTCCACCAAATCCTCCTCCCGACCTCCACCTAAACTCCACCAGATCCCCGCCTGACCTCCACCTGACCTCCACCTGACCTCCACCTAACCTCCATCAGATCCCCGCCTGACCTCCACCTGACCTCGACCCGACCTCCACCTGACCTCCGACCGCGTCCGCAGAGACGAAGAAGCACGACATCGCCATCCTGAAGCTGCGGCCGAACCTGCGCAAGCAGACGACGTACAACGCCAAGACGCGGCCGGTCTGCCTGCCGGAGATGAGTGCACCTCGCGCCGGAACAGAGTGCGTCGTAACCGGCTGGGGCCTCATGAACCGTGAGTTGCGCCGCATCGTGTGCTTACGCTAAGTACTTGTGAGATCCACCTCTAGAGTACTTGTTGGGCTGTTTCGAGTCCCGCTCTAGCGGATTTCCTGTTTCGGACGAAGACAGCGTGAGGCGGAGCAGCTCGTGAGTCTGTTCGAGAAACTGCACTGGATTGGAACCAGGATCGTGAGTGATTGTTCGGTTGAGACTACTACGTCACGACAAGTTGCACCGTCGTTGTTTGTTGGTTCTTCGTTGTTTGTTGGTTCTTCGTTGTTTGTTGGTTGTTTGTTGTTTGTTGTTGCGACACATCGACTGTTGAGTCATGCAGCGTCGTCAATCTATCACGCCGATCGGTCGCGGGCGAAGAGTAGCGACAGGTGAGACTCGAGACCACAAACTTTCGATCGTGAGACAACTTCCCATAGACTACTCGTCCCTTGAGTTGCGCCGTCGGCACGGCGAAAGTGTCCAGTCGATAGGCATGTGTCTCACCCCCCCCCCCCACCACCCTCCTCCCTGCCGGCCTCACCTACATTTGGAAATTAACCGCTCAAGCTTGAAGGGTAGGATGCATTGAAAGCGTGTGCTCCTGTATTGCTGTGCGATGTTTTCCATGTTTAGATGCATATTGAATCATATTTCAACCTTGCCTATGACGATTATCAATTTAGAACATTGCAAGAAATAATGTTTTCGAAATTTCTCACGGAAATAACAACCATATGCAACGGTAGCATGGCAAATAGCTAACTTATCTTCTTTTCCACAATCAAATTGCAAATTATCACTCATTGTGCCATCCCTCCCGCGGTGTGTTTGTCATTGCGGAAAACTGATTGCTCACTTACCATTCTAAGATTCAAGCAAATTTCAAGGTATTTCCGCCCAGCAGGTCGTTGCTACCAAATCAACGCTACAAACACAACATCTGCTCCCTGATGTAAATTGCCTGCTATCCCTGAGTGCCTGGCGGGCACCCTATATCTCATCCATCCATCCTACCTACCTGAACTTGACCAAAACTTAAATTGCACACGAGAGGAAATCGACGGGCTTAAGCTTATCACCACTCTCCCTCTCTTAAGCGAACGACGATGGACTCAAGCTTATCACCACTACCCCTCTCTTAGGCGAACGACGGACTTAAGCTTATCGCCATTCTCCCCTCTTAAGCGAACGACGACGGACCTAAGCGTATCACCACTCTTCCCCTCTTACAGCGGACGACGGACTTGAGCCTATAACCACTCTTCCTCTCTTAAGCGAACGACGACGGACTTATCACCACTCTCCCCTCTTACAGCGAACGATGACGCCAGTCTGTCCAAGTCGCTGAGAGCGGCCATGGTCAGCATAATCGCCGAGAAGGACTGCACGGCCGCAAACGTGTACGGCAACAAGAAGAACTTCTACAAAGAAGGTGGGCGTCTCCGGCTGGTGTCCGGTCTGTGCGTTCTGTGACTTCTGTGCGCTCTGTGTGTCCTGTGCTCTGTGCGGCTGTGCGTTTGTGTCCTGTGTGTTCTGTGTGTTCTGTGCGTTCTGTGCGTTATGTGCGTTGTGCGTTCTGTGTGCCCTGTGTGTTCTGTGCGCTCTGTGTGTCCTGTGTGTCCTGTGTGTTCTGTCCGTTCTGTGTTTTGTGTGTTCTGTCCGTCCTGTGTGTTCTGTGCATTGTGTCCTGTGCGTTCTGTGCGTTCTGTCGGATATTTCTCTTCTGTTGCGGAGCTAAAATGTCGAGTACAGACTAAATGTCGAGTACAAAGTAAAGCATGCTATTACGTCGCGTTGAGGCGACACGCAACATTGACGCGCGTTCCCCTCTCAAGGAGAACTTTATCTGCACACGGTGGAGGGGCCACCTCTACAAGATCTGCAAAAACATCATATTAATGTTTATCACTACGGCGTATATATGATCGTAGTCGGTTGAAGCCTGTAGTAAAATGGATCTTGAGGAAAACCAGGTTCGATCCCGTCTCGGGATCGTCTTCAGTTCAATATTGAACTCATTGTTTATTATATATTACTTAATATATATTATTTCCCCAAATTGCTCTTGTGATGCAGATTATGTTCTCTGTGACCCACAGTGGCTCTGTTGACAACAGTGATTGCTTTTTGAACCCGCAACGCTCACGGGCAGAGATAACATTCATGACCCGGGGTGCGCCTGCTGAAAATGTAGAGACGCGGAGCCTTTCTAGGACGCTCGAATGCACCCCCAACCCCCACCCAACCCGCCTACCGTGTATCGTGTTTTATTAGGCTGTGTACTGTTGGAATCTCTACGACGCCAGATTTTAGGACGGCTGAACGCCGACACTTCTTTACGCACGCTAATAAGGAACGACTCTGAGGTCGTGTGTCTTGGAATACTTTTACCTTTCTTCGACAAGCGCGCTTTGAGGTGATATACCGCCACCCGTGAGGATTAATAACAAGCTATTATAGCAGCATCGCAAATTGTTTATGATACAGTTCTGGGCGCAAAATGACCCTGGAAGCCGACGTGCCTCAAAACACCAATCGATCAACATCGAATGCACCTCGTCTTCCCAGCTCAACGGACTTTTTTCAGCCGATGATATCCCTCAGAGTAGAAAAGGCGGCCTTCTCCGGAAATATTGCGCCACTTCAGAACCGAGTATCCCCCTCCCCTTCCAGATCAAAATGCCTGGCTCCGACCCTGCCTTGTGGTGCCTCTGTTGACATATTTTGCGCTCCTTATCACTTCGGCGGATAGGGATGATGACCTCCATGACATGTGGTGCCTCTGTTGGCAGGGGTGATGACACTAATGACCTGGCGATCGCAGAGGTGATGACCTTCATAACCTGGCGGTCGCGGAGGTGATGACCTCCATGACCTGGCGGTGGCGGAGGTGATGGCCTCCATGACCCGCGGTGCCTCTGTTGACAGGGATGATGTGTGCCGGCTACCTGAGAGGAGGGATCGACGCCTGCAAGGGCGATAGCGGCGGCCCGTTGGCGTGCAAGATCAACGGTAAGAGGCAGTGCGTTGTCGGAGAGATAGGCTGGGGAGGGTAGTGCAGTGACAAGCGAATTTGCAATGCAATTAAGTTTGAGACGATTACTTCAGACCGAAATTCAAAGACATTTCCCCACGCTTCACACCGTATTGTCTTTTGTGTTTGCCTGATGAAAACGCCACAGTCAAAACGTCGATCTTTTTTTTTTTTTTTTTGGTATGATGTTTGTTTTTTATCCGTATTTTGATTTTATCCGTACCTTTGTTTTTTTGTCTCAAGTAATCGTATTTCCATTTGACCGATTTTGAATTTCGCGTGTATCGCTATATATATATATACACATCTGTGCGGCTGGTTGGTTGGTTATTGGAGCTTAGGGGCGCATCGACTACATCGGTCATGCAGCGTCTTGTCTGTGTGGCTGATCGAGAGCTAATCCCTGGAACACTGCTACTGCAACGGCTCCTGCTTCCGTTGGCGTTTGAAGACCGGCTTCAATCCTGCGGCGAGCACCTGATTGGCTGCCGGCCGGGAGAGTAACCGCTGACATTTGCGTGCGCAGGCCGGTTCCAGCTGGTGGGCGTGGTCTCGTGGGGCGACTCCTGCGCGGAGGCCAACAAGCCGGGCGTCTACACCAGGGTGGGCCAGTACGTGGACTGGATCAACGGCAACATGCGCTAGCACCTGCTGTAGCGGCTGCCGGCTTGGTCGCCTCCGCGCCGTCCGGACCAGTTGGTGTGATGCAACACCAGGCGCTGACCATGGCCGACATGTGAAGAGAACATCACGCGCGAGGACATGCAGTCGACATCGCCTGGTGTTGACACCAGGCGGTGACGATGGCCGACATGTGAAGAGAACATCACGCGCGAGGACATGTAGTCGACATCGCCTGGTGTTGACACCAAGCAGTGACGATGGCAGACATTTGAAGAGAACATCACGCGCGAGGACATGTGGCCGACATCGCCTGGTGTTGACACCAGGCGGTGACGATGGCCGACATGTGAAGAGAACATCACGAGCGTGGACATGTGGTCGATGGTGCCTGCCGCGAGGCGTCGTCGCGCCGCCACCAGACGCTGCCCGGGAGGAAGAGCGCGCACCCGCCGCTCTTCGTCGTCACCCACTCCCGTGTTCTCCACAGGCCAGAGCCAGCCGTCTGTCACCAGCCGATATCACCACACGGTGGCAGGCTGGCAAAATTCACTCACACACACACACAGCCGTCTGACGTCACAGGCAGCCAGCCAATCAGCTCTCGCCGCCAGCCGCCCCTCCCCGGCGTCCACTACCTAATCACCGGAGATTGAGAACTCGCCGACAGATTGTGTGTCCAGCATGGGTGTCGATTTGTGCGCTCTTGAGTGGCCTTGACTTCCCAATATCGGGTTGGTCCCCAGTAATTGCAACGTTTAATGTGGGACCCTGCAGGGCTTCCCTAAGACAATCGGGTCCCTAAGACATCGGGTCTGTGTTGTACATCAAGACGTCAGCCTGCGGTGACGTGATGGATATTTTATCACGAAGCTGTGGTGATGTGTTGTACATCAAGAGTGGGTGACGTGTTGGATATCACGAGTCGGTGATGTGCTTTACATAAAATACGTGTGAACCCCATCACGAGTGTGTGGGGGGGGGAAATCTGAACTCCTTCGGTGCCCACAACACTGACACCAGTTCGACACATTCGATCACGGCCACGCAGCCGAATCCCGCTGACAATGCCGCCGCAGGTCGGCCTGGCCTCGCGGGATTGCGTGATATCTCGCTCTTTATACCCGCGGTTCACTATGTGATATCTTCAGCGTGGGTCCTATTCTGTGTGCTCTGAGACGACAGTATGACGTCAGAGTGTGACGTCAAAGTGTGACGTCAGACTGTGACGTAGCGTGCCAGACGGCGGGCCCGTCGTCCGCGCGCGGTGATCTCCAAACCAAAGAATGAGCATTCAGCAGAGCTTTGTGCTAGTCAGCGGGAGGTTGGGATCCGCTCGCCGTGCGCTTCCCAGCGGGAGGTTCGGATCCGCTCGCTGTGCGCTGCCCAGCGGGAGGTTGGGATCCGCTCGCTGTGATCCGAATAGTGTGGCATCAGTAGCTAGCTGCCCAGACAGAAAAGCCGGCCAGAAGCTATCTAGATGTCTGGAGATGAACGATCTTGACACGAGCTAACAGCGTAGAATTTAGCTTAGAAAATCGCTTAAGTTGATTACAATGGCGCCGGTGCCATACGCCTGCGAGCATTTTCCCGCGTGCGTTGGCCGGGGCAACTTTGTGACTGATACGCGCGATCGTTATTACCCAATTACTCCCCCAGAAACTGTAGAGTAGTCGGCGTGGATAACGGCGGCCAGATGAATCTGTCACGTGCAGACGTTGTCTTGCTCTGCCTTGTGCTGAAATGTGCAACAGGGCTATGTCGTTGAGCGCATGTACGCATCGCAGCTACACTTAGTTGGTATCAAGTAAGGTGAAATTATCTACGAAGCAGATAATTCTACCGAGGATAGACGTGCGTAGACAAGCATCGCAGACGTGCTTGTGCACATCGTGTGTAGAGTAGAGGGTTTCTCTGGCTGCGCCAGTTCAAACGACGCGGGCACTGGATGTCTGACGTGCTGACGTGTGTGACGTGTGTGATGCGCTTGTGACGTGATGTTGTTGGTGTGCTGCAATGCCCGTTCCGTTGTTGAAAGCTGACGTTCACAATACAGCCTGGCATACCACCAAGTGCAGTGGGAAACGCTGAGGCTGACAGCAGTGTAATATACGGCAGGCGAGATTCTGTCTTTGACCATGCGCCCTGGGTTAAGCGATGACATAATATGGTGGCTAGTGCGACTGCAACACACATCTCCACAGCTGCAACATTAATTTGCTGTGGATTTACATTGCCGACTGACTTGCAGCAGTAGCCTTCTCGCTGGCCGTCGGCCACTGCTGGTGCTGGTCACCGCTGGTGCTGGTCACCGCTGGTGCTGGTCATCGCTGGTGCTGGTCGTCGGCCATACTGCTGGTGATCTACCACCGCTGGAGCTGCTGTCTGGTCAACGCTGGTCTGGTCACGCTGGGCTGGCTGGCTACTGCTGGTGATCTACCACCGCTGGAGTTAAGTCTCGGGGGCGAACACAACGGTCAGAATTCCAGTGTTTGACGTACCGCCAGCCGATATATCGACCAAGATATTTGCGGCCAAAAACTCTCGACAGCAATTATGGGAGCCCATAATTGCGTTTGTCAGCCCCGACAAATGGGGAACCGCTTGTCCTTCCCCCGGATGATAAGCTGCATCCGCCTTTGGCCAAACACCGACGCAGCCAACAGAGCACGTCAATGGTGCGGCCACACTTTATTGGAATAGCTTTACACCTGACCCAGGGGGGGAGGATTTCCCGGCCCCGGGGACATTTCCCAATCCCGCGGCCCACCGGCGAAACAGTGAGGGCAGCGCCATTAGCCGTGAATGTACATAAAGTGCGTCGTGAATCACCCAATAAACAAACAAACGACGCCTGACCCTGACATACAAGTTGAGCACACAGGTCACACCAGACCAAGTCCAGCTGGCTAATCAGCTAATCAACTCGCGTATCTGCCTGAACAGCAGCGCTGCCAACTCCATCGTCCCTGAACACGCGTACAGTAGCGCACCCATTGGGGAGGGGAGGGGAAGGGGTAGGTGGGGCATGATCGCCGAACGGTTATTTGGGCTTTAGGGCGCATCGACCAGGGTTGATCATTCGCGAATCGCCGAACGGAGTCACATCTCAATCGAAATTACGGAGCTTCGTTTGATACGAAACATCCGTCCGAAAAACACCCAGATTTGCGCAGCTCTTCGCCACAGCGCTGTTTCGATGGGGAATGCTGTCAGTGTCTCCCTTGGGTGCGCCCCTGCACTCGTGTGCACCGTGACGTAGGTACAGACCTAGCTGGAGAACTCGCTGCACGCCTGGCACGCTAGCAGAGCTGGGCGGGCAGTGGGCTGCCACAGAGCGCTGCCAGAATGTTGCGTGACGTCAGAGTTGCCATATCCGTGCGGGACTTGACGGTGGCACTGCCGACGTGCGGGAGCAGAGCTGAAAATTGCCGAACGTTGAATCAGAGGGATGTAAACGAAACATGCGAACACATTCAGAATAGCATCTTCACAGCAATGAAAGGCATGGGCGCTACAAAACTAGTAGCCGCTGATGCGCCACAAAGCCCAAATAATACATCACTCAATCAACAATGAAAGGTGAAGGTGTGAAGGGAAAGAACGGTGCAATGCAATGGGATAGAAATATGATCGCGCTGGCAACTTCGTTCGATTTTGAAGATTGCTATTAGTTGTTGAAGATAGAATTGCACATATCGAACAAATGCATGGGATTTCAGCCTAGCCTATGGCTATCCCATTACCCCAATCCTAATTCTAATACCCATATGGCGTAATGGCCATACGGTTATCACCAATACATCGATGCTTAGCGCGTCACTAGGCAGGGCTTGAGCATGCATACGAGGGTCTGACCGCCACTTACTGCAGTTTGGTAACGTGGTCAGTTCGTGGTCGACCAGGGTCTGAACGCCACTTACTGCAGTTTGGTAACGTGGTCAGTTCTGGTCGACCAGGGTCTGACGCCACTTACGCAGTTGGACGTGGTCAGTGTGGCCAGGTTACTCTGTGGTGACAGGGTCGAACGCCACTTACTGCAGTTTGGTAACGTGGTCAGTTCGTGGTCGCGGTCAGTTCGTGGTCGGGCGGGAGCGGCTCCGGGGCCATGACGTCAAGACCTGCCGCCTGGATCTGACCTGACTTGAGAGCGGCTATCAGGGCGGTCTGGTCCACTGTTCCTGTCGCCCGATCAGGTCACAGGTCACAGGGGTCGTAATACAGGTCAAGCTAGTTACGGCGTGTCATCTCATGCATTCAATTCATTCATTCAGTCACGTCATTTACGGCGTGTGACGCCAAACTGGTACCGAAACGCTACACAGGTTACACTGATGGTCCAGCGGGTCAAATGCAGGTCAAACGGGTCAAGCCGCACAGTAAACGTCAATCGGATGACGACAGGTCGAACTCGAGTCACGAGTCGCGAAGGTCAAATCTTGGCAGGGATTCGGTCCATCAGCTCCAAACACAACTGGCATGAGACACTGTTTAATACAACGAAGAATGGCTCTGAAGTGCTCCCAGGTTTTAGACATTGCGTGAGAAGAAATAACCTTCAATATACCAGGAGGTGATGGACGATGCCTCCTGTCCGAAAGGAGTGTCCTGGTCATCGCCAGGAAAGTCCTGACGATGGCGCCTGGCCGAAACGTTGAGTAATATAGCATAATCCCTAACGTTACTTTTGATGTAAACTCAGCACCTCCTGGTACATCGAAGGTCGTATATTTCTTCTTACGCAATGGCATGAGACACCACACAGGTCAAACCGGCAACAACATGGATCCCACTAACCGAAGGGGCTCAAATTGGTTGAAGAAAAGACCAAACCAGCGCCCAAATGGCCTATTAGGCTGTCCATGATTAACTCGTGCCATGTCGATAGTGAGTGAGGCGAAGACATCAGACCCACCCATCCCCAACACCGATCGTCCTTACAGTAGGTGGCAGATAATATATAATGTTCCTGTCGCTCCTCACAGTAGATGGCACGTAATATATGTACAACTGACATATCTTCCTCACGCTATATGTTACACATAACATACGTATACGAGTACAGCAGATCGTCTATATAGACGAACACGTTCCAATAATGATAGGACTGTTCATGCTGGGCAGACTATCATAACGTTAGGACAATAGTTAGATAGTAGGATAATAGATAAAGTTAGGATAATAGAATCGCGGAGTAGCACACCGTTTTGTGTGATACTGCGTGCTTTCACCACACGCCAAGTGTGGTGTTTGTTTGTTTGTTATTGGTTTTGCGACACATCGACCATTGAGTCATGTAGCGTCGCCAATCCTCACGCCGTTTGGTCGCGGGCGAAGAGTAGCGACAAGTGAGACTCGAACTCACAACCCTTCGATTGTGAGACGAGCAACTTACCCCTAGGCTACTCGTCCTCCGTCAAGTGTGGTGAAAACACGTTAAGTGACGTGCGAGTTAAGCACCTCAATCCCACTGCTGGACGGCCGGGAACCTCAGTCGGTTTGGCTGACTAACAACCTTCTCAGTGCTGGCGTTGAACCCTGTGAATGTGTGATTGGGGTTTTAGGGCGCATCGACCAAGGTTCATTTAGCGCCCATTCATCCAACCACCATACAACCCTGTGGGTGACATCTTAGTGCATTAGGTACCTCCACCTGATTTAGTAGCGCTGAACCTGATCGGCACAGAGACGAAATTATCCGCAGCGCACGGGTAGATAAATCCCTGTACGGAACCCACCTCCACGACTGACATTGATCAAGATGGCATTCTTCCTCATCTTCCGGAAGGCGGCCTCATTGAAGAGGCCTTTGGTCTCGTCGTTGAGAGCACAGGTCACGATCACAAAGTCGGACCGCGCCAGAAGGTCATCGAAGGTCACAAATTCGGCTCCAAGGTCAGCAGCTGTTGACAGACAGCGGTGAAAGTTAGTAGACGGTCGAAGTTGGCTACTAATACATTGGGTGGCTGTGCACACTATTCGATTGTGTTTAGCTACAAAAAGCGAGAGCGGCAATGGAGGGAGACAACATTATGCAGACGGACGTGAAGAGAGCGAGGATAAGCAATGGAGGCTGGGAAAATTGAGATTTCTTAATTTACAGCAATGCCAGGTGAATTTACTGCCGATTGCCAAATAAAAGTGCACGAATAACACATTTCATGAGTCATGGATAAACCCAGAGCTCAACAACAATTATTTGTAAGTGTTTACATACATCACTAGACCCTCACTGATCTACTGCTGGAACTTTGAAGCATTAGTGATCGCAGGCAGGACAAGCTACGTATCGCACGTTCCCGTGACCCTACAAAAAAAAAGTGCTTGGGAATGTGATAGATTGAAAAAATAATGGCGCATTAAAGTGGAAGTAAGCACATGATTTCACCTTTTTAGCTGTCGTGATGATGGATTGGTGCCCACAAGGAAGATAGAATTCCACTAACGTGAACTTAGCCACATTCATTATTCTACATCCAGTTCTACCCTACATGGAATCGCAATACCCCACCCATCGTCTCCACCACATCTACACCTCTCCACCCATCGTCTACACCCACCGTCTACACCCATCGTCTATACCCATTGTCTACACCTATCATCTACACATATTCCACATTCATTATCTACACACATCGTCTAAACCTATCGTTTACACCCATCATCTACACCCATCGCATACGCCTATTGCCTGCAACCATCGTCTACACCAGTCGTCTACACCCATGATCTGCACCCATGGTCTACACCCATTGTCACCGGCTGCATGGCCAATTTCCTCAAAATTGCTATTCGCAGTACGTTTTCCAAAACCAAGCACGCCCGTCGTAACATCCGTGCTGACGGTTGCGCATTCCGGCATGCAAAGGATTTTCCACCAATACGAACGGCTGTAATGCCACGTGATTATCCAACAACGTCATGAAAGCCCAACATTTGGATATCGTATATCCCGGGCTGTAAACATTAGTGCCCCAGATTTCCTTGCACGTCTTCTGGGTCGAACTGGCATAGAGATCAGCGAAATCGCGAGCAAATACAATTTGGAACGACTCATCAGGAAATATGCTGGTACTGACCGCTAATGGCAGGGATGCTGATTTAAATACTTCCCTGCTGGTTCCTGCCTCTTCAAATGCTAATTTAGTTCCACATAAAAACATAAAAAGCATAAAAGATTAGTGCAACTATAAGCCACAAGGGCCCTTCTTGGTTGCACTCTGTACACTGAACCAGTTGCCCACCAAATCTGTCAATCAGCCCTCCCTGTAATACTGAAAAGCAAGCCCTTTATTCTTATAATGATTGTCTATGCTGTTTTTAAAGATGTTCAATGTGCTACTACTGACGATGTTTGCTCAGCTGGTTCCAGTGTTCACTACCTGTTGGTGAAGAAATTGCCTAGCCTTGTTCTGCTGTGGTTAATTTCAATTTTAATTTATACCTCTAATTGCATCATTTCTGTTAAATTAAACATTTCCCAAGGTATCCCCTCTCCAGACCATAACAAATTTAAAAACTCATGAATCTCCTCTCAGCCTTCTATATCTAAGTGAAAACATATTCAATTTCTTCAATCTTTCCTCATATGCCAGGCTGTATGCCATTAACCATTTTTTAACCCTCTTTGTACTCTCTTAAAAGCCAACAATCTTTTTCATAGCTAGGAGACCAAGCTTGATGCAGTATTCCAAATTGGCTGACGTATGCAATAAACTTTAACACTTATCACTTCTGTATGATACATTCCTATTTATTGCCCGAGCATTCTCAGTGCCTTCTTCTAGCTTCCTTGGTCTGTTCTATGCACCCAGTTTTGTGTTTAAAATAAAACCTAAATCCTTCTCCTGTTGAGTCACTATAGCACTTGGCCACCCATCAAGCATGGAGCCTTCATATGCTGCTTACCTATATGCATTATTTTGCACTTATCAAAATTTAATTTAATTTGCCATTCTTCACCACTTAAAGTTCGTCTAAGTCTTTTTGCAGCAGATATGCTCATCCCACCTGTTATTGCCCTAAGGACCTTAAATCATCCGCAAATTTAAAACTTTACTCTAGGCACTTTCAATGTTATTTACAAATATAATAAACAGTAATAACTAGTACGACCCCTGGGACTACTAAAACATTTTGCCATATACTTTGTACCATTTAGCATCACTCTTTGCTGTCTATCTAAAACACAACTCTATCATTTTAAGATCTACTGAATACCATGGACTAAGCTGTATCATTAACCGTTTATGGGGTACCTTGTCAAAGGCCTTACTAAAATCAAGATATGCTACATCAACCTGATTTCCTGATCAAATTGTTCTGTGGCGAAGTTCAAAAAATAAAAGGTTTTGAACAGATCGTCCTTTTCTAAACCCATGTTGAATATCTTGAATCAATCTGCTACCTTCAGATAACTAACTATTCTATCCTTATAATTTATTCAGTACCTTAAACTAGGATGTGATACTTATTGGCTATAGTTTCATTCCCCCTTCTCCTTTCTTTTTAAAAAATATTTTTTTTTTTTTTTTTTTTCCCGGTTGGTTTTTTTTTTTTTTTGAAAATTTTCTACAAAATATTTTATTAAATGGAAAATCCATTCCTTATACTAAGTGGAAATGCCAGTTCCACTTCCACCTCCACCTCTAACTTTACCTATATCTATACCCCTTTACCTCTACATTCTCACCTTTACCTCTACCTTTACCTTTACCTCCACCTTTACCTCGACCTTTACCTCTACCTTTACCTCCACACCTCTACCTTTACCTACACCTTTACCTCTACCTTTACCTCCACCTCTACATCTACCTCTACTTACACCTCCACCTCTACCTCCACCTCCACCTCCACCTCCACCAGCGTGCCTGCCTAATACAACATGGCAATACAACAATCTGTAGACGACCTCCACCCAGAGCTCATAGCTAACATATGCAGTAACCACCAATCGACATCATAAGATGCCGCCGCGCACACCGGTAACACAGGATCACCTCGTCGGTGTGAGGTGTCACCTCGTCTGTGTGAGGTGTCACCTCGTAGGTGTGAGGTGTCACCAAATATCACCTCGTATGTGCGAGATGTCACCTATCACCTCTCGTGTGAGGTGTCACCACGTCTCGTGTGAGGTTAGCATCACCTGGTGTCACCTCGTCGGTGTCACCATATCACTGTGGTGGAGGTGTCACACAGTATCACCTTGTCGGTGCGAGGTGTCACCCAGTATCACCTCGTATGTGCGAGGTGTCACACAGTGTCACCTTGTCCGTGTGAGGTGTCATCCAACACCACCTCGTCGGTGAGGTGTCACACAGCTCACGTTACCTTCCGGCTTTTCGGTGTGTCCCGTGTAGAGGATCTTGGCCACATTGAACGGCCGGAGGCGGGAGGCCACGGCCTGGCCTATCCGGCCCAGGCCGACGATTCCTGCAGGCCAAACAGCCACCCGACGGAGGGTCAAAACAAGACACAGCTGGGCAGGGGTGAGGATGGCCGAGTGGTTAAGGTGTTCAGCTCTGGGTACCAGAGGTCCCGGGTTCAATACTCACACCACTCGTGACATTTCCCAATCCCGCGACCCACCGGCGAAACAGTGTGTATGGCGCCATTAGCCGCAATCGTGCATAAAGTGCGTCGAAACACACTCCATTTTGTATACCATATATACCATAACATTATATACCATAACACAGCTGCACACTTTAATACTGTTGCAGCGGTCTGTCTAAGTGCTCAAGCTCGGCTGGTTGGTGGTTAGTCGTTGGTGGTTGTTGGCTTTACGAACCGTGACTGTTGGGTCGCACAGCGGCGTCAATATCTCACGTCGATTCGTCGCTGGCAACGAATAGCGGCAGGCGGTACTCGAACCCACAACCTCTCGGTTGGAGGACGGTACCATAACCCTCGACTATTCATCACCGCCTGTGAGCGTGGGTGCAAGGCGTCCGATAAACGAGTAGAAGACATGCACATCTGAAGCCTGGCGTTTTACTTGCTACCCACACATCGCCAGGCTTACAGCAATGGAACGTGGAACTATATGACCATGCGTCCAAAATGAAGCTCCCGCCTCTTTGGGTGATTGTGGTGGCTCTGGTGGATAGGCAAGTTTAAAATTACAGAGTATATTTGAGGTGAATTGTTCACATACCCTCTGAGAAGTATGGGAATATTTCCCCTTTTCATCTGACACTCCATCGAAATTGAACTCGGTCAGGTCGTGTGATAGTGGCTGTCACACAGAACACATGCAGCCTGGTAACTATTCACCGACATCAGTGTCTGTTAGTCACTCGGATGACAAAATGGAGTGTGGCGATTCCAACTTGGTCATCAGCACCCTAGAAAGGGTGCTGAGCACCCTCACCACGTGCAAGCCTGCTCAGGCAGCGTGCAACTGACAAATAACGGAGGACTGAATGTTACGGCCGTACTTTTCATACCAAAAAACACGAAGTAGACATGGCCAGATTGGAAAAGAGAACCCTAAAAAAAAGTACTCGAGGCTTGAAACTAAAAAAAAAGTACGCCAGGTTTGAAACGAGACTGCAACCGGCACCAGCGTCATTTTGAATTCTAAGTAGCCGAACCAATACCTTTAATGCTTTTCTGCGCCAACTAGAAAATGTAATGACGTCATATTGTGAGGCGTCAAGCAATTGCATGTACCCAGATGAGCACATACAGAACAAACCATTAGCTAAATTGCGAAGCTTGCCGCAGTACAATGGCAAGCAGATCTTGTGACCGTCTTATGGTCCTGGTTGGTCGTGGTGGGAGTCAAGCTAACACAACCAACCACCATCTACATTACTAGGTGGAGACAGATCAGTAATGGCCATCCTCTCAAACTGAGCAACACCTGGGTCAATGTAGACATATGCAAGCAAATGTGCAACAAGTGCAGAGCTAAATGACAAAACTATGCATGTCTGGAGCCAGGCCAAGCCCATTTGCTAGTGCTCCAGTTTAATTTCCCACTGGCTACTTCAATATATTTAGTGCTGTTTTTATAATCTGTATGGTTTTAGCGTCCGCTGAGCATTTTGATACCTGAATGTAATTTCAGCCACGACGCGAAACGTGACGCTGGTGTTTCCCGACGTGAGGCTGACATAGCGTCTCGTACCCAGAGGGGAAGTTCCCTCGACAATACTGGTAACTGGTTGGCTAGTTATCGGTTTTACGACACATCGACCATTGAGTCATGTAGCGTCGCCAATCTCTCACGCCGATTGGTCGCGGGCGAAGAGTAGCGGTAGGTGAGACTCGAACCCACAACCTTTCGCTTGTGAGACGAGCAACTTACCCCTAGGCTACCCGTCCCTCAATACTAGTAACTGTGAACCTTTCAGTTGGCAACCTGCTGCAGTACCTGATTGACTGTTCTGTATGTATGTATGTTTGCAATATTATGGGACTAACGCATGTGTGTATTTGACTGCTTGCATGTATGTTTTTGATTGTAAGTCTTATGCTTTTGTTTTTACTCCTTCACATATGACCCGGGGAATAATAACCACTGCAATAGTGGATCACCCTATGCATGTCAATACAATACAATACAATACAATACAATACCTGCAGTACTTCCCGCCAAGCCCTGGCCGCACATCCAGAGGGGGCTCCAGTCTGCCCAGTCGCCACTGAAACAACACCAGCACACCTGGGATAGAGGCCATGTCACACAGCACAGTCGCCGCTGAAACTACACCAGCCCACATAGGACAGAGGTCATGTCACACAGCACAGCCTTTCCAACAGCAGCTCTGAAACCACACCAGCGCACCTAGGACAGAGGTCATGTCACATAGCACAGCCCTCTTCCAACAGCAGCTCTGAAACCACACCAGCACACCTGGGGTAGAGGTCATGTCACACAGCACAGTCGCCGCTGAAACCACACCAGCACACCTGGGGTAAAGGTCATGTCACACAGTACAGTCGCCGCTGAAACCACACCAGCACACCTGGGATAGAGGTCATGTCACACAGCACAGTCACCGCTGAAACCATACCAGCCCACCTAGGATAGAGACCATGTCACATAGCACAGTCGCCGCTGAAACTACACCAGCCCACCTAGGATAGAGGCCATGTCACACAGCACATACAGTCGCCGCTGAAACCACACCAGCCCACCCCCACCTAGCGTAGCGGCTAAAACACCGCCTAAACAACACCAGCACAACACGGACAACATTTTCTGCCAGCTGCCTCTGAAGTCATGTTCACACCGCCTAGACGATGGTTAACGTCCGAAACAGTTCCGTATAGTTGTCCCCGGAAACACGCCCGCGAAGCAAATGGATATGGTAACAAAGTTACGGTACATAATGTTCCTAGTAGTACATTATGGCAGCAAACAACACCTAGTATAAGTCGACAGCGTCAGCTCATCGACGGCACATTAAACACGCGGTAAAAATTATGTCGTGGAACTAGAATTCTCGGATCGGGTAGTCGGGCAACAAATTCTGCTTAATAATACTGTATAATACTATTTATAATACTAATAAAACTACATATAACAATATAATATATACCATTGCAAGTTACCTGCAGATCTGAAACCACACCAGAACACCTAGGTTTGTGTTTTTTGCTACTTGAGTTTTAGGGCGCATCGACCAGGCTTGATCATTTAGCGCTCATACTAACACTATGTAATACTGTTTTCAATACCAATCATATTACATACAATAGCATAATACAAAACATGCGAAGTACATCTGAAACCACACCGGCACACATAGGTTTGTTTGTTCGCTATTTGAGGGGTGGGGCAGGGTGAGGCAGTGTCCTAAAATTACTTCATCATTAACTGTGTGGATGAAGAAAGAAGTTGCTTGGGAATAGTGAAAGATTGGAAGAAGATAAAGGATCTGCACTTAAGGATTAAAAAAACAGATTGCTGTCACATGCATTTTTAATACACATATTTCACTTCAGTCACATGCATTTTACATTATTTAGCTGTCATGTGTATAATAACTGCCAACACATCATGTGGCAAAAATGGTAAAAGCCTAAGACAAAGATGAAATAGCACAATTCCAACTGTGAATTTTCAGGTCACATTGTCAATTATTTTATACTGGGGTGAGAGTGGGGTGGCAAGTTACCTGTAGATCTGCTGTCTGGCTTGCACCAGGCGGCGGCCGGTCATCAGCAGCAGAGCCATCGCCAGCTCTGCCGTCGCGTCCACCAACACACCGGGGGTGAAACCCACCTGAGGGGAGACGATCACACCTGACGAGATGACTGCACACCTGAGGGCATGGCTAGTCACAGCTGAAGACATGGCCACATCTGGGGACATGGCCACATCTGAGGACATGGCCACATTTGAGGACACGGCCACATCTGAGGACATACCTACATCTGGGGACATGGCCACATCTGAGGACATACCTACATCTGACGAGATAACTGCACATCTGTGGGTATGGCTAGTCACAGCTGAAGACATGGCCACATCTGGGGACATACATTTGAGGACACGGCCACATCTGAGGATATAGCCACATCTGAGGACATGGCCACATTTGAGGGCATGGCCACATCTGGGAACATAACTACATCTGAGGACATGGTGACATCTGGGGACATGGCCGTATCTGATGACATAGCTACATCTGAGGACAAACCTATATCTGAGGACATGGTGACATCTGGGGTATGCGTATGGACATACTACATCTAGGACAAACCTATATCTGAGGACATGGTGACATCTGGGGTCATGGCCGTATCTGAGGACATGGCAACATCTGAGGACATGGCGACATCTTAGGACAAGTCCACATCTGAGGACAGCGTCACGCCTGAAGACATGCTGCATACGAGAACAAAATTGCGTCCGAGTATATGGCTATATCAGTGGACAAGTTCGCACTAGAAGTCATGGCTCCATCTGAGGATATTGCTGCATCTGAGAACAGGCAATAATTTCTTAAGGGGGAAGACCCACTGAAAAAAAATATGGTTATCGGGATTGCTTTCGGCGCACGAAGTGAGCCGAAAATGTTCAGTCTGGTGGGTTGTAAATCCACAACTTCCTTCTCTGACATAGCGTGATTCGTTTTTGCCAAGGGCACCCCCCCCCCTTGGGTACGCCTCTGTCCGAGGACTAGGTCACGCTTGAGAACAAAGGTACCTCTGAAAACATGGCCACACATGGGGACATGGCTACAACTAAGATCACAGTCACACATTGGATCACCGAACATAGTCTTCGGATTGTGGTTTTCGACGCCCTCAGCAGCTGAGGCCATACAGCGTCGCCTGCCTCTCACCCTGGCAGGAAGGGCGGGCATCGCGGGGAACCGAACCCCGTACCTCTGGCTTGCCAGACGCTCAGCTTAACCACTGAGCTACACCGAACATAGCCACATCTAAGCATAATTCAATTGCAAAATATATGTGGCGGACACTTGTGCTTGCTTAAACGTGACTTTTCTAATCAGATCGTTGATGGGTGAAGCCCATTCGACATCGAGCCATGACCCATGAACATTGTATAATTACAACTGCACCTGTCAGTGCCTCCTACTAACATGGCCGAACCAACGCTGCGAACGGCCCCACCCGGAGGGCGGGTTTAAAACGGTAAACGGATATGTTCCTAGTGAAGCCTGAGTGTAGGTCCACACCTGGAAACGGAACTACATCGGAAAATACAGTCACTGATCACAACACACCCTGAGCACACGCAGAGGATACTGGGGAAATAACAGCCGATCCTACAACTTGATCCACGAATAAACCTACACATACCTTGATTCCCCTGGCCTTGACCTCGTTAAGGTCAATGTGATCATGACCCACCGACATGGTTCCGATCACCTTCAACGATGGACCTGGGAACAGAGGACACGCGGGGCCTCATTGACGTAATGAACCGACATCTCCATCTAGGAATTAAAATCGGACCATATATGATGAA